>JAQQZZ010139521.1:0-27534 GCA_030265115.1 Mopalia vespertina | reverse complement strand
CTTGAGAGGGGAAATAGACGAAAGTACTGTGGCCTGTTAGCAGATCTTCTTGAGAGGGGAAATAGACGAAAGTACTGTGGCCTGTTAGCAGAGCTTCTTGAGAGGGGAAATAGACGAAAGTACTGCTTAAACTGCAATCCATCAACAACAATTTGGAAATGGATTAAATTGTTTACCATCAAGCAGCTCATATTTATGGGTGAATTTTACTCATGCATTTTTATTATGAAAAGTTTTTAACATTTTATTAAATTTAATTTTACACTCTTTTCTTGTTATGAACATGTTGAACATGTATAAATTTCAAGGTTAAGGTTATTATGGCAGGAGCAATCTGAGAGGAGGGTTAATAGTCTTGATGCCAATCTCAGTTGATTATTTAGCCCAGGGCTGTGGCTTGGTGGTTGATGTGTTTGCTTACTAATCTTAATTTAATGTAACACCCATGGGTTTGACTGCACCTGTAAACAAGCAGGAGTGGTAAGTTGCATGATGTGGCTCCTCCAATCGCTGTTTTTTTGTTTTTTTTACTAGGTTTCTTCACGTTGTTCTATCATATTTATGAAAGGAACAGGGTGAAATGGAAAATCTATCCTATAAATAAGTGAAATACCCTTTTGAGTACAACATGAAACCCCCCCCCTCCCCCAGTCAAACAAACAAAACTCATCTGATAATTGGGTAATTCTTATAGGTACGACTTGACGAGACCCAGGTAGCTGAAGCTAATGAGCTAAAGCAGAGGCTACAACAGGAATTAGAGTTGTTAACAGCTTACCAAAGTAAGATAAAAATGCAAACAGAGGCTCAACACCAGAGGGAGAGAAAAGCTTTAGAGGATAGGGTGTCCTTGAGAAGAGCACTGTTGGAACAGAAGGTAGGTTGGCCAAATACTGACTGCTCCCTAAGGATATATTAACCGAGGGTCTCTACAGGAAGGTGGCCGTGGCTTAGTGGATAGCATGTGCGCTTACTAATCCTACTTTGATGTACCATTCGGTCAACCATCAGGTATATGAGTGAGTCAACATATGTGGCTCCAGCAATCCACTTTTCTGAATGGGTTTCCTCTGTAATTAGGCAGTGAAAAGTGTGAAGTGGATAATCCATCGTCATATAAGTGAAATACCCTTGCGTACAACATTAAACCTCAACCAAATAAACAAAGAAACACAACCCTGTAGGAGGGGGCTTCCTGTGCTCTAAAGGCAGCAATAGCCTGCTGATTTCTGACTCATTCCTCTCTTTGTCTTTGTCCTGCATGATCATGGTGAGTTGCTTCACCCTCTGGACTCTCGATCCATGATAAGAATGAAAACAAACAAAAATTTACTATGGTCTATTTCATGGAGAACTTCAACTCATAAGAATGAGACACTTCACAGCACCTCGGATCACTATCTGAATTGTTGTTTGATCAGGCGGAATTTTGCTCTCAATTGTCCTGTGTAGATTAACGTGTATCTATCTTGTTAGTGTTGACAGTTGTAGGGAACTGGGGCAGGTTGTTCAAAAGTGTATTAACTTTAAGCCTGACTTAGAGTTAAACTAGTCCTAACCATAATTTAAGTGTGAACAACCGGCCCCTGGTGCTCTTAGCGCTAATGGGCAACATGAAGAAGGTTGGTTTGTGATGTCTTTCTGTTCTGTATTATGATTGTCCTGTGTTTTTGTTTGTTGCCAGTGGCATTTGGGGGGTTTCCTTCACCCATTAGGTCTGGCACATCATCATATGAGTTTAATGGCCTCAAGTACAGAGTATCCGGACTAATGTCATTCCAGGTTTCTGGGTCAGTAGTTAGAGAAGCAGTGGATAAGACTGAACTTTCTCCGGGTAATTTTTGTGCCTACGCAAATAATTTGGTAATGTTTGTGTGTACGCGAATAATTCAGGACATTTGTGCAATACTAAAAAAATGTTTTTCTTTGTATTAGATGGAAGAGGAGCAGAGGAAATACCAGGATGACAGAAAACGCTCTTTGAAGGAATTACACGATGGCCAGTCCAGGCGCATTGAAGAATTTGATAAAAACACAGTAGAGATGGGGCTAGATGCCACAGAAATCGCTGAGGCCACATACGATGACTTTGGCGATGAGGACAGTGTTCGTGGCAGTGTATTAAGCCTAAGTACTAGCAGTAGCACGAGTTCATTTGGTACCCATACGGCTTTATAACCCTCACTCTATTCTTACTCTAATCATTTACTCTCAATTAATAGCCAAATTTTTTCAGTTGAGCTACATGAATTATTCTGTTTCTCTGTGTGTGTAAGTTATTAAGTTACACATGAAAACAATCATACATGCCAGTCACACAAAATGCAGTTGTTGTTGCAAGCCAGCAAAAAAGCGGACAGACAATGAAAGTGTTGAGGTACTTGACAGACAAATCTTATGATTTGTGTGCGATCTGTATTTATATGGAGAAGGAACAGAATCAAATGAACTATGTTTACTAATGTGCGCAATAAGCACTTACAGAATACACATACAAGTCACATGGAGTTCAGTTGACTTTGTCTATGTTAACTGAGTGCAGAGGTACAATGTAAGGTACAACTGAATCCAACAATACCGGTGTTCGTATCACACGAAAGACAATGGTATAAAGGGACTAAGACAGGTGTGTGTGTACCTGAGATACGTACGCTTTACTTCACATATTATGCAGGTAAATCTATATTGCAGCATAAAACAAAAATCATTTATTCATTGTGTTAATGTATCTATATAAGTAAACTATACATCATAGGCCTGGAAAATATGTACAATGTATTCAAAGAAGATTCATCACCCTTTCAGTTTTAGGGGAAAATGAATAAGGAAAAATGAGCTCTGTGTAAAGTATCTATTTCATTACTTTTCTGGAGAGTCTGTAGGAGTTAATTAAGTTAAATCCCAATGAAACTAAGCATAAAAACCAATCATGCTGCCGGAAAACTGGAGTGTACCTACTCCGAAATATACCAGAAACCTCAATGTATTTGACAGCTTTAAATTCTCACTTAGAGCCTGTTGCGGTGGTTCAGTTGTTATCGTGGCGGTCTACTGCCCCTTGTAAGTGCCCCGATCACAGGTTCAAGTCCCCCAGTTGACCTCCATTACATGAGGGAGTAACAGGAGGGGACATCGGCAATTTCGGGGAAGGTTTTGTGCATGGTTTCTTCACCGTTTTTCATCATATTTAAGCACGGCAGAATGTTAAATGGACAATCTGTCAAGTGAAATACCCTTGAGTAGGATGTCAAACAAACAAATCAAGTACCGGTACCCTTTTTGTCCCTACAAATATGGACACCCTTTTGAAGCCAACCAGGCTGGTAACACTGTGTGCTCAGTGTATATCCTATTCACATGCTTCATGTGACACGTCTTCTCTTTTCTGGCAGTGTTTGGACTTGTAGGGTATACTTACTGATGATAGTTGTTAAACTCAGGGTCCAAATTTAAGTGGTTCCCAGGTAACTGAATTTTGTCTATAAAATTTTATCTATGTAAAATTTGAACATTGTTGTGTCTTGAGATACTTATGGTGCACAAATGTTTTTGTTGCCTGTTGTAGCCACCTATTGTCTTTAAAAACCAAAGTCATAACATGTTGTAGTTTGCAAGGGTTCTTTTCGTACACGAAGCTATCATTGTGTTTCTAAATTGCTTATAAAAGATCATTATCGAACCAAAGAAACCTTGAATAAACAAAGGAGTAAATGGTTTTACTACAGACACCGTGACAATAAGTTAACGTAATCTCTTATTTTATATCTAGGATTTTGAATCAGGAGCCCTCAATAACTGACAAACAACCTCCAAATCATCTTTTATGCACATGAGGACTTTTGATATGACGACTATACATGTGAAAAATTGTTATGAACAGAATTATCCTATAGTGTATGTGAAATGAGTTAAAATTGTACATGAAAATAAGGGAACATGGACTACAGACAATATGTGAATATCTTATACAGTTATGACAGTAAATCAAATAGGGTTAACCGGTTCAATAGAAGTTCAGCTAAACCAGGGTATACTGGTCCCTGAGGTAGGCATTAACCCCTAATCAAACAAACTGGTCTCTGAGTGTCTTTCCTTATCTCAGTTCTGTGTCTATTTTAAACACCTGGAGAGGTCCAATGACTGGAATATGTAGACCCATGTTAACAAACCTATTTCTTTGAGCTTTGTCCTCTCAATATTACTCCAGGCATGCTGTATCCAGGAAAATAAAAATGTCTAATCTGGAAAAGGGTTTAAAATTGTCTTGACAGATACATGTAAGAGCGAGTAGACACAATTCAGAAAATATGGCTGATTAATAATGTTGTTGGCCCCTAAAAAAATCCAAAAGGCTGATAGCATTTATCCCCTAAAACGCCATTATTTCAACCCCTGTGGAATCAATAAAATGGTCCTTTCCAACTGTTTTTCTGAAATTGTCATGCTTAGTTAATTTGCTAGCTAAGTGTTATCAGTTCAGAATCAGTGCTCGAGATTTTTAGCAGATTTCATGAGAAAAAAAAATGCCCCCTTCCCTGAGCATCCTGCATGGAGTCCGATCATTTAAACAAGTGGCTTACATGATGTCAAATTTGATTTGTAATGGATCTAGGACAATAAGCATGAAATTACCATCGGCCCTGAAAATCAATACCATTATGCCTCAAAGATATCACTCACCTTTTTACACCTTAAGATTATATTTACCAAATAAACCATTTATCAGTATTAATTTCAACCCTGGCATTTCTTGTATGCTTTCAGACACGCCCTCATTGGAGGTGAATAATCCCCAGTATTCTGTAATGTCACAAGAGAAGTGTTGATTTTGAAAAAAGGGGTACAATTTCCTAGTGACTTGCACAGCTTGTATTTTCACAATCAGGCTATGTTGAAATTAATCTCTTAGCATAACATTAAACACTAATCAAATAGATAAACAAAAATTAACTACAAACTTGAATAAATAAATCTAACTATATTACAAGAATCAAACTCTTTCTAACCCACTGAACTTGGTTTATTTTTTCATAGCTACATGTACTAAATGTTCTATAATAGAAATTTATTGATTAAAAATTGAGAGAGAAATGTATCCAGTGTAATCTACTTGTTAGCTTTCAATGAATGCATGTAAGCCAAGTTAAGATTCAACTCATAACTTACCTTCATTGCTTTGAACTTTGTGAACTTCAATTTCAAGCCATTCTTTTGCTGTTAGGAGAAAAAAAGTTATGCTCATTTTTATTTCCTATGTTTTATACTAAAAAGTGTTGAATAATTCCCTCTGTTTTAAGACCTTTTCACTAACCTCTTATCTTTGAATCAACTTATTTTATTCCATTGCCGCCAGTGCAGTTTTTAACACATTTCTACAATTTCAAGAAAAAAACTAAATATATAATATAAAAAAGCAGGAACAAGCAGGGTTTTAAATGACTTTATTAGACCTTTACTCAAAACAATAACAATAGATCATTAACGACATTAAGAAACCTATAAAAAAAATAATAAATAAAGGGAAAATGATAGAAATTTTATGTTTAGCTCTCTTGGAGGTTGAAAAACAGTAGACTTATAATAAAGGCCAAGTGTTTGTTTCAAGTCATTTGGTGGGAGGGAGCTTCCTGTTCTTTCTGAGCTTCATAAATTGCACACTTCGTCCTTTTTTCTACCTTGTTTTGTGTCCTCTGCAAATTTTTTTCTTGCCAGTGACTGATATTGGTTTCCGTCATCGATTGGACCTGCACATCATCTGGCAGTGAATTTATGCCCTAGATGTATGTGTAATAATGCCAGTACAACATCTACAGTACATTCTATAGATAGTAGGGACAAATTAGGAACACATAACTGCTGTCTATTGGTTTTAACAAGCTCCATGAAATTCGTCTTTCAAATCCAAACGGTCCTGTATTTCGCTCATTTTTTTTAACATGTGTGCTTTAAGTGTTTATACGGTTTATTTAATCTGAAAAAACAAATGAATTTTAAGCAAAAATTGTTTTAAACCATTTCACAGTACCAAATACAATGAAGGTAGTCCGCTTTGATATTGTATTAATTATTTACCATGCATAATTTCAATGGATCACTGGTATAAACTGTTGTGCAATTGTTGGTGAAATTCTGTTCTTCATCTATGTGGTGGTGCACACAGTTTTGAGAACATGTCAATGATGATCGCTAAAGATAACTTTGTCATACCTTGAATGTGGTGTAAAGCTCTAATCAATCGCACTACACAATAACATGATGAACACTGCACAACTCTACTCTATGCCAAAATAGATGATTCTTGTTTGTATCTTGTATAGTATTCTCTTTACACTATAATATCAACATATACTGTTAACATATATACCTGGAGAAATCTGGCTTAGGCTGAACTATTGAACAAACCTCCTGGACTGGTACAATAGATGTGAGTCGACAACACTGGAAATGATTCTTGTTATAAGTCTGATTTTTACTGTACTTCTGTTTGCATGTGAACCGACAAGGATGGTCCATTTTAAAAGCTTGTGTTTTATTATGGGTAGAATCTGGGTATAAGTTTCCCTGCCGGATTCTGAAATATAAGCCGTCGATTGGATGTAGCTTCCTGATGCCCTGGGGCTCTCAGATCTAAGGGGCAACACTTGCCAATCCATTTGTTATCGTCATTGCCAGTGATGTCCAGAGAGGTTTCTTGTGGCCATTGGACTGGCATGCCGTCATATGAGTGAAATATCTTAGGTAAGGCATAAAACCCCAATCACACAAACAGACCCCAACTTGTCAGAAAAGCAGCTGTTCCTTGGACGCTCGGCATAAAACATACAGTCCATTAGACTAATGGGTGAGGAGGTGTCTGTATACTCTGTAAACCAAATCTTAGGACTTATCATGGATTATATTTGGATAGTATACTATTCAACGCCATTCATTTTTTATTTGAATGTGTTTTAACTATTTAAATAAAAGTTTTATCGATATACTTTTATTTCTTTTTAATCCTATGATGTGGACAAATGTTTTCGACGTGAAAGTCATGATAGATCTCTTTAGCTCTGTGCCATTTAAAAACGAATTCTTTGTGTAGTGGTGTTTTTTCTCTTTTTCTTTACTCACCCATGACGTAATAAATAATGAAAGCAGTCTGACTCCAAATATACAGCTTGGGTCTCCTTGCTTTAGTAGAGATCAATTTGACAATTGTTCACCCTACAGATCTGGTTCCCACGTAGCTTCAGAGATCTATCTAGCTCCATCTCATTAACATCATATCGAAAAAGCTCCCCATATTTTGTTTGTCACATTTATCTGATGCAAAGCATTACAAACTGTGTTGATTGGTTTGTAAAATTGACCAATCACAGAGCCACTTCCTAAACCTGGTTTGTGAATGCTGAAAATTTCCAGTGTCCAGCTGAAATTTACATACCGCATATAACTATTTTCAGTTGGTCTTATAGATCCAGGTATCCAGCTTATATAGTACACTGTATTTTGGTGATACATCAGAACCTACAACAAAACATGTGGGTGTAGCTGTATTCGCTGTTTACCACAGCCTCATGTTAGGCGGGGTGTTCGTGATCTTTCGTGAACTCCAGCAAGCCTGACCACGTTGACACTATTTCGTGGAACTTTCCGTCAGATCGTTATTGAGACAAACAAAACATGGGCTTTTTTTACGTCTGATTTGAAAACCGATTGATTTTGCTTATGTACATGGAGCTCACGTGATCTCTTTGGATACGTAGATAACAATCAAACGGAAAACAGCCCATTATACACCCACCGCAGAAAGAAAAAAAGAACTCCGAGATCAACATAAAAACAGTTTCCAATGATACCTTTTGGTAAATTATTCTGTAAGCACCAAAAAAGGACCATCGAAACTCAAAATTCCTGATAAAAGACATCCATTTCTACGGTACTAGTCACTCACTTCGATCTTTGTCCTGAAACACGACCAACGACGTTGTTTCAGATCGCCCAACAGTTGAAAAATACAGTTGAAATGCTGAAACCTGAATTACATGATTGTTGTAAAGTGTCGAGACGTTGGCCGAGATTTAATCGAGTGTACGTGCCGCAATCTCTCAAGTGATCTGGAAATACATAGTAAGCCGAATTTTGTTGAAAAATTTAATTAAACTTATAGTAGGACTTGCTAGGTTTGACCCCTTGATGTTATCACGTGAAAGAGTGTGGAACTCTTTCTAGTTTGTGAGCAACTCTCCAGCAAGTCATGGGTACTGATCCTTTGTTTCTCATGTTTGCCTTCAATAGAACTGCTAGGCTTTTCCAGATCACAAGAGAACTGGACAAGAAATTGGTCTTTCACATCCAAACAAATACTGTCGCTCACATCCAAACAAATTTGAATCATCAACGAATAACTACTCTAGTCTTGGGACTAACTACATATGCTCCTAATGATCTACATCTATTTTATCTTAAATATGATTTTAATCTACTTATATATTTTCCCCTCTACCGTGGGGCCTAATTCCTAGTAAATCTGATGTTACATATTAAATTGACTACTGTATAACTCCTTTGGTTACGTCTTTTATGTCATCTTGCGTTTTTATTTCACGTAAAACTTTGGTATTTCACGTAAAACTTTGGTATTTTCATGGTCGTTTGATACCATTGTACCCTTTGTAATGTCATTGGATTCTATACCCCATGCTTTCTTGAAACCCTTTTATGCGACGTTGAACTTGTACTTATGGACAAGTATGGTTATGACGTAATTACTCACCTACCTGTTACTATGTAAACCACGATAGCTCGATCATCTTTTGTGTTAATAATAAGTGTATGCGTGATCAGGATTATGGCGATGTACTTCGTTTATTAAGCATTTTAATATGAACAATAACGTGTACATAATGTATACTCAGACCCCGGTAGCCAGGTACTATTCAGCGTACCCTTTATATAACGTCTTATGTAAACTAGCTTTTATATAATAATAATAATAATAATTCTAGGTTGGCGATGAAATGCCTAGACAATGGTACAGTGTGCATACATATTTAACAATTGTATGGTAGGCTAGATATTTAAAATGGAAATGTATTTTCAAATGTTTATGAAAATAAAAAGTCCCTTCGTTTTATACACAACTAATTGACTTCATTTATGTGTTGCTGTACGGAATTCAGTTGTTTACACATTATGTGTAACAACGATCAATTGACGTTAACTTAATTTGACTAATTATTCTCTATTAAATGTAAAGATTTTTGAAGACTGAGCAAGAACGTGAGTACTTCGTCAAGTGGATATTATTACTAGGATTCGCTCTTCATTAACATTATTTTTGAAAATATTTAAAACATTAAATTACGAATAAGTTAACAGTAGATTTACTTGTGGAAGTTCAAATATTCAAAAAAATATTGCCATTGCTGAAATACCTAAAATAGAAATCTATTTACGTTGAATCACCAATTAACTACATTTGTCTTTTTGTGATGTTTTACCAACAAATAACCTTAAATTAATAAGGTTAATATATTCTCAGAATACGAAATTAACGATGTCCACATTTTGTAACCATCAAGTGCCATCTATTTGAATTTCCACTAAGTTTCACAAAGTAGAGTATGGTGAACTCCATAATATATATTCAACATAAATTGTTCAGAATTTGTTTGTAGTCGACATACTCTACTAAATACCATCTGGCATTTCAACGCATACTGCAATGTCATAAAAGGTAAGACGGCGATGGTTTTAATCAAATGCGATATCCATTTGATTTAAACCGTCGCCACCTTACCTCCATGGTTTAGGGTATACTCAGTTTGGTCATACATAAACTAGGACCATGTTTTGTAGCGATAATGGTAAATTATCGTAATTTATGCGGAAGTCTTCCGGCAAATTACACCTACAAATGCATCTGGACTCTGCATTCTGAAATAGATGCCAAATAATTTTCACATTCGTCTACATCGACTTTGACTAAGATATTGACGGCCCATTAAACTTGAGATTAACTGTGTGTATTTATACAATTGACGTCATTATCAACGTACTTGTTTTTTGCGAAAGAACGATGTGGTAAGAGAAAGTACAATTTTGTTTTTTCCTAGTTATCGCATTCAGACCGAATCGCTACTACTTCGTAGTATTTCATCTGTTACATTTGGAATCCTATGTGTTACGAATTATCTTTCCGGCCACTTTTTTGGGCGAAACAGTGTTACAACAACAATAACAAAAATGCCTCCATAAGATAAGCGAGTGATTTACGTTGCCTCATTTTTTTAGAAGTTCGTCCTTGATTTTTTTTTTAATGTTATCTGAAAGTTGTATTTTTTATTTTTAAAAGACTTTCCAGGGTGGGATAGACCAAAAAATCCACTGGAATCGTTCTTATCAAAATTTCAAAATTACGAGGCACCGTTGACTAGTTCAAGGACTATTCTACTCGGTCAACTTATTTATTAAGTTTTATCGTTATTGCACTTCGAGAAATAAACCATGAAAAATGCAGTCTATTATTTTCTGTTGACATATACTCATTGTGCAATATTTTTAGAAGTAATAATTTGATTTTCACCACATTCACATATATGTAATCCTGAGGATTCAAGCTTCCCAAAACCATATACATATATATGGTCTATGGTACTGATTTATATTCTTCTGTATAATCGACTAAATACAAGGGTTTTTCTGAAAATCAACCAAGGGGTCCAGCAAGACCTTAACGGGTTATCCAGAGGAGAAGATGAGATGAGATAGTAGTTAAAATCAGTAAACTTCAAGGTTGGAAATAGATTTCCTTTGTATAACCATGTATGTTGCGTGGCATGTAACCTTCATGCAAGACTACACGACCCGGAATCTGTCTTCATTCTGTATTTAGTGCAAGCTATACATTGTATACTTGTTTCATACAGCATTGAGCAATATTTTGGATTCTGTATAAGCCTTGTATTGTTATGACACTTGTCTAGCATCGGACAAAATTATAGTTGGACAGTTCAGGGCACTTAAGGGGAATGTACCTTGCTGTGTATACTAAACTCTCTTCGGCATTTCTCGGTAAGGCCAATCCAATCGGAAAGCTTCTGTTGGTGGTAAGAGATTTTCATGTGGTCGGTGCATGCGTTGTGAGAAAGTTGAAAATATTTGACATTACCAAATCATACAAGCGGACTGACTCAGGCACTAATAAACCACTGATCTTTATCTTCATCTGGAGTTAATAACTTTGGGCGTTTTGTACCACACACATAAGCGGGCTGTTAGAGGAGCCTTATGTTGCCCTCAGAGCGCGCCCATAAGCCATATTCTGGAGCTACGATTGCTGAATAATGTACATTCACATACTCATACAGATCAAATTTGGCACTTATAATATATTTATTGCCCTGCAATCTACTTAATAAAAAATCCTCGGTGGTTCACATACCATTTTGAAAAATCATAAGCTATTTTTTTATAACAACAAAAAAACCTTCTCTTAAATTCAGTATTCACGACCAGTATACGACATAAATTCCTACAAAACATTTAGGAAGTGTTTGGCAATTTCCTGCACGTCACATGTGTGATATAAACACTTATGTGTTTGAAACCTTCCAGGTGATTCAGTTAATCCAATTGACCTCTGGATAATCTATACATCAATTTAACTCGGAACAGCCGGAAGTTTGAAAACATTGAAGTACATACATTTATATTACATTGTATTGCGGAAAAAGGAAATTAATGCCGTTCGATTGCATGCGTCAAGAGCATGCTTCTTCTCCGGATATTTCCCGGTCACACCGTTTAATAAACACAATCCTGTACAACCGAATGTTAATCCACCTAAAGCTGATTAGTTTTCCTTTGACGCATAAAGGACTTACCAGTTACCACATAAGATTAACGTTCAATATGTGAGCTGTTGTACAGACATATGTGCGTTCCAGAAAACTTGACTCAACTTGATGCGAATATGAAGTGGGTAGATTTTGGACTCGGCGACCTTCACCCTTAGAAACCACCAGTCTACCTGTTATACACATAGTCGTTATTTTCGCCTGTCCATTCAAGACCACAGCAGTGCCATTATTCTCCCGACAACTTTAACCATGTTCACATTTTGTTAAGTTGTGTACATGACACGGTTCTGTTAACATTTCTTCATAACGGCATTTACGATGGGTGACTACGCTTTTTTATGCTAATTACCATTATAAATGCGTCAATGGTCGTTGTACACAGCTCGAAAATGGAACAAATGAGATCCTGTTAAGGGTTAAAGGTGGTCGTATTGACTTAAAAATGTCTGAACAAGTTTACTCGGGCAGTCATGAGGACATGGACACTCCTGAACCAGTTTTCCCAGAGAACGCGAAACAAATTGAACTGCCAGGAACACCTATGTCAGCCAGGACCCTCTCCAGTACTGATCAGGGTAGGCCCACAATTGATCACTCAAATCTCCTCAAGCCAAACGGTAATACATCTGTCGGATCCTTACCAAGATCTGCATCCTCCAGTTCACAAACACTTCTTCACAAAATTCTTGTACAGTCGCGAGAGAGTTCGCCGGATCATTCTTTAACCGAAAATCTGGATGAGGACAAACATGTCATCCTGAACGTTGGCGGTGTGAAGCATGAGACTTGCTTACGTACTCTGCTCAAACTACCAAAAACTCGACTTCACAAAACGGCCAAGGTTCTGCTTGCAGATACCAGCTCTGATAAGTGGGTTACCCCAGAAGTATTCTTTGACCGAGATCCCAGCTTGTTCAATTTCATTCTGAACTTCTATCGAACTGAACAACTTCATGTTCCATTGGGAGTCTGTGGACCGATGTTCAAGCAGGAGTTGGATTTTTGGATGCTCGACGAGCGGGAGATCGAACCTTGCTGCTTCGTGACGTACGTAAGTTACGAAGAAACCAACGAAGCTTTGGCTCAGTTCGACTACTCTGTAAAAGACGCAGCAGCGATAGAAGAAGCGGACAGACGAGCCTTGCACCAAAAAGGCTGGTGGCAAAGATTCCGACCCAAAATCTGGAAAGGTCTTCAAAATCCGTACAGCTCAAAACTGGCAACGGTGAGTACAGTTTGGTTTATGTACAGGTATACAGGTAGAAATGCTCAATATAACCATACTATCAAGCTAAGTTCATGGTCATCTTAAAAAGAACTAAACACGTACATCAGTACAAAAAAAGGTTAAATTACTCCCGTCCTATAGACAACATATTGTGACGTCACGTCGGATAAAGATGATCTAAAGTCAACACGACTAGGTTTGAACAACCAGCTACAGCTATTAAGTGCAATGCAAGAGTATGTTGTGTTTGGTATATATAAACATTGCTTCAATGATCCAAACTATATGCTGCCTTGTAGAAATTAGCTGTGGGCTTTGGACTAAGCCATGTTTCTAATCTACCCAGCAGGTGATTGGAGGGAACTTCCTGTTGCCCTGGTGCTCTCAGTGCTAAGGAGAGACACGAGACTGTTCTGCGGTGGGGTCCGTTCTTGTGTCTCGTCGGTCTTTGTTGTCAATGACGTTTGTGGTTTCTTCCAGCAATTTGGCCCTCTGGCTAAGGGCATGCTGCCTTTACTTAGCACTGGAGGAAAATTAACTTTCCAACACTATGGAAGCGCTTCAAAACTTGGTTGTGCTAGTGTCAATTATTGTCGGAATAGTTCACTGCCGTCATATAAGTGAAATTACCTTAAAGGGAAAGGCAGCGGTTTTTCGACCTAAACTTATTATTTTTATTGCATATTCTCAAAGACAAACATCTGTATTGCACTTGCATTCGAGTAAGCATAGCCGTTAATTAGTTATCTTAACAGGCGGGACTGACATCATTGTTCGAAAACACGATCGGTCACCAGTGTGCCCGTTTGCTTATGGATGCATTGGAAGTCATCTATAACAACACGGCGAATACACAAGTTTGGTCCACCAATCGCACTGTTAATCTGTTGTATACATATCATAGAAGCTCTTTGAGTAACACATATACGTTTAGCATGTTTTCAGCTTACATGCCGTTTTTAGAACCAGGTTGATATGTACAAGCGGTTGATTGTTGTTGTTGTTTCGCTTGGGGACGGGACCCTCACTTTCGGCTTTATACGAAAGCATCCACCAGTGCAGGCAATAGGGGACAGCCACGACTAGATGATATGACTACTGAGTTTTGAGAACAATGACATCAGTTCCGCCATTTAGATTACCTAATTAACGTCTATGCTAATTCGATTGTAAGTGCAATACAGATGGTTGTGTTTGAAAATATGCCATAAAAATTATAAGCTTAGGTCGAAAAACAATTGCCTGTCCCTTTAAGCACTGTGTAAAACACCAACCAATCAATCAATCAATCACCGTGAGGGTCAGCAAATGGATCTCTCGCTCATTCTCAGGAATATCTGTAAACGATATCGCCTCAATGCAGGAGGCTATGGGGTTTTTCAGAAGGGGTCGGGGTCGGAATGTTGCCCCGTGATCAATCCATGATTATGTTAAGTCATGCGAACTATTTGAAGTAACACTTACTGATTTAAGTATACATAAGGGGATTCCTTATCCTATGTATTGACTAATGTAAACAGAAACGTTTACAAAGTGCGATTTGATTCCTTAATCATACGCTATCTGTCAAATACACAACACATGTACTATGTGAGGCACCCTATCCGCTGTACAACATCTGCGAAAGCCAAGGTTAAGACGTGGGTGCACTAAGGGGTTATTTGCGGTTATTTCCAAAATATAATTCCACACAGTAACTTATTATTCTTTTAAACTACTTTCTACACTCTATGTGGTAAACAAACATACGTTAGTCAGTACATAACTGATAGCAGGGTTCCTCGCCTGATAAGTGTGGACAATTTCAATCTAGTATACCAGTACTCCATCGACTAAGTGTGTTCAATTATGTGTAAACCGTCCCGTTCAGGGCCTTGACTGCATCCTAACAGCGTTGCTAAGAAACGTGAGAATCGAGGAAACAAGCATTTTTGACAACTGGTCCAATATGAATTTATCTCCATAGATGTTAACATATTTGTTTTGTTTTTTTCACTCCCACGGCTATAGTCTTATTAAATAGTTTATTCGTAATTAATTGTTTGAAATGATAGTTTCGCTCGTGGATTTTGAATACACATTATTTCATTATTAATACAATGTAAATACGTTATGAGAAGATTAATCATTTATATACCATGTGTTCGCAATTCGTGGAATAATTCAAACTGAACCCAATTGCACGTACAGTATACTCTTGTTAAAATATTTGCAAATGGTTGGACAGTTCAAACTGTACTAAAATGTACGTACCGTATACTCTTGTTGCAATAGTTGGAAACACGAAAAGTTTAATTGCTGAAGTGAATTTAAGTATGGTTCCTGGTAGAATCGCAAGGAGTACGAATTATAGGTCACTGGCCTCTGAAGGGTCCGTGTGATTTCCGGCTACTAAAATTGGTTCGAGCAAATCTGTAAGACGTCGAAGATATTTAAATGTTACCTAAGTGTTCTTAAATGCCATATTAAATTCACAAAATATAAACAGCATAAGTTTACACTACTTTCAATGGAAGGTAATTCTTCTCTTGATATAATGGATGGGATTTCTTGTACAATTGCCATGTTTTTTTTTGTAAACATGCAATCCTGAAACCAAGTTTACGGTATTTCAAGGCCGTACATAAAGCTCTCCCCTATATCTGCGACGGCGATGAGTGTTGGTTCCTTAGTGGTGTTTACCGGAGACATTCTCAACTTAACTGGCGGGGAACATCATCACTTGAAAATAACTAGACAGATTTTCTTCATACTTAAGATTTAGCTTCACTTAGCTTATACCACAGTCAGGATTCTTGTCCACCAAAGTACGCGAACCAACATTTTGTTAGGTATCATTGCCTTTGATCAAAGAAGAAAGAAACTGTTTTCAAAACTAAGCAGGAAAGGGAGATTTGATCAGGAAATTGTCAGCATGTTTTTATTAAGGAGACAGCCAGCTCGATGTTTTATTTGCTACCTTTAAAACACCGGATTAAAATTCATTGTATTTCTTGAGTCAGTTCTTTTGAACAGTTGTCATATAAGTGAAATGCCCTTGAACACGATGTTAAACTCCAATCAATTAATCCGACCTTCAGATCTTTCATTTTCTACTTTTAAAACATGTATTCCTCGTCATTTCCTCTTTGAGACAAGCACTCCAATGTTTTTTTTGTCTATCTTTAAATGTCATAATGCTTCTCGCGGTTTTAATTCTTTATGACAGACCTAACGATGGTAAATTGGCTACCGGCTCAATCGATTATCTGATGCACTTCAAGATATATGCTGTGATATGTGTCGAGTAATCTGTTTGCAGTGTACATTGTTGCCAATACAACAGAGAGTATACTTAAAACTTGATTACAATCTTGGACTAAAATAAATCATCAAGACTGTTGGCCGAAGTTTAGTGGTTATATAGCGTGTCTGCTTACTAATTCTACTTCGATGCACCGTCCACGGGTTCGAGTTCGCCTGTCGATCATCAGGTATATGAGTGAGTAACACGATGTAGCTTCGGCGATCGCGAGGGTGTTTTTTTCAAGGTTTACTCCTGGTTCTCCACCTTATTTAAGCAAGGAACAGTGTGAAGTGGACAGTCCGTTGTCATATAAGTGAAATACCCATGAGTACGAAGTTAACCCCAATCAAACAAACAAACAAACACTGTTAGAGAAATAACATAGTAATAAATCAAGGAGAATCGGTAAGAGTGTCACGCTACAAACTTTCTTCCCTACAATCGACGGGATTGAACATAAAAAAATAGAATCGCTTAGAATGGAATAAAATTACAACCAAATTCAGCCAGTTTGTATATATCATTAATTCCTTTTCAAAATTTTGAGCATGGCTTGCTTGATTTTGTCACGGCGTTAAATCTTGAAACTACCCACTAAAGATCAGATGACCCATGCAAATAATGACATAAAATTGCAGATCTAAAATTTCTCTCCTGCCATATGAAACTTAATCCATGTACCTGTAACAAAATTATGACACAGACCTTCCCCCGTTCCTGTCAGTGACATTTGGACATTTTTGAGCTACGCATTGTCACCTGTTAATCGATCAATGAGATCGATTTGTGGAGGCGGCTTCGGTGTTTTCTTTTCCAGTAATATGAAGAATCCTTGATCTTTAATCATTATAACAATCAATATCACTTTTATTTGAACGACTTGTCTAGATTGTGATCAGTATGTCTGACAGTACATACACACATATTAATTGTCACTTTAGCTAAGGTACTTGGTTTTTACAATATTTCGATTTTGTTCCGCAGCACAGTTTCACTACATAAAAAAGTTATTAAAATTCCCATTTCGTATTATATATTTGAGGTTTATTTGAACGAGTTT
The DNA here is from genome assembly GCA_030265115.1 of Mopalia vespertina. NCBI lineage: Eukaryota > Metazoa > Mollusca > Polyplacophora > Chitonida > Mopaliidae > Mopalia > Mopalia vespertina. The sequence continues at coordinate 10,114 of JAQQZZ010139521.1, read as the reverse complement.
GATTTAAGTCAAGATTGTGATCAATATGTCCGATAGTACATACACACTCGAAATTCCACAAATGTACTGCGCACATCATATCGGACATCATGTGATCGTCGCCAATAAATTATCACATACATTTGTTCACATAACATGATAAACATAGTCCGCGTTCTGTAGAGAATTCTAACATCTGTTACAAGTTCAGAACATTTTGTAGTCCTAAACTAAGGTTGCGTATTTTAAAGCCAGATATGATATTCCGAAAGTTCAGGGCTGGATTAACTTTTAAGCCAAATAAGCGCGTGCTTAGGTCATCACGTGAAGGGGGCCCCAAACGATACAAACAACATCTTTATTTGCCATTTCCCTGTACGGTTTGTTCCATTTTGAAAAACAAAATTTGAATTCATGGTTTATTATTGGTTTTATTTTGAATTACATCTTTACAGGGGCACCAAAATATTTTAAGTGCTTCGGGCCTCTTTGTTCCTGCGTAAGTTTATTTTTGCATGTGGATAATGTACATACGTCGGTAAATAGGCTTCCCGCGAACAAAATGCCAAATTGTGGTGCATATTCATACATTCATCACGACCGCGTGTAGTCACTAGTGATGATAACACAGTAAGAAAAATATATTGAGGTTAAGCCAATTGAGTACATACTTCTTCACGTTTGACGTACGATTAAGCTAACCAAGGCCGTTGGAAAAAGTATGAACTCGAGTGAGACTTAGACGGATGTTGTGTCATAAACCGCTGGTCTTCAGGAACGAAATCTCTTTGGAAGTCTATTCCACCATGATGAACAAAACGATGAGGTGTAAACAGTAATTAGTTGTAGACGTCAACTTGCAGTGAGTTACAAATCGGAGAAGCTACATATAAAACAGACTTAAAGAAGTTGGTATATACACGGTAGTCTTGAATACAGATCAAAGACGCTAGACAGTAATTGCATCAGACATATTCCAGACCAAGTCCTATGTAAATAGACACTCTTGCCCTTGTAGGACTTACGCTGTATTGCTTGTCAAACAAGGATCAGACCTCGCACCACCAGATACCAAGCGCTTGTTCGTCGTGATCAACCAGTAGCTGAAATCTGCTATTCGAATGTCGCTGTCACTGGTAACAAACAATTTCAAGACAAAAATAATGCCAAGATGCAATTCAGAGGCACCATTGCACCAAGTGATCGACGACGTGTTGCCCATTACCTTAACGCATATGCCGTTTGGCTTAGTTAAAGTCTATTTATCCATTTCGTATAATTCAAGGCAGTCGCTTCTAAATCGGGAGTCGTTTTAGAACACACATGCCTTAACACCCATAAAAGGGACCTTCTGTCAGGATATAGCCAATTCGGTTTGGGCGGAGGGTTGGGAGGGAGCTTCCTGTTACCCTGGTACTTTCAGACCTAAGCGGCAACATGAAGCCGATCTGCTCGATGTCTTTTTATTACGTCTTCATGTTGGGCTTTAAATAAATACCTTTCATATTTGACCTTTTAAAACTGTTCAACAGACGGACTCGAACGGTACATTGGAGTACGATTTGTAAGAAGACTCACTAGCCACTAAACCACGGTCGTGCCTGGAAAGCATTGATACTCAGGACTTAATATATGGAAATTAAGCGAAGATTCAATAATAACTTTAATGTCACATTGAGCGTGAAGAGTAATTTTTCAACATATATTAGTTTTATATGAAAGGAAACAATGATTAACGTTTAAATTGATATGTTTATGGTCTACAAGTTTGCAATATCACATATAAGTATAATGGTTACAAGAATCAAATCATTACGCCCTGGTGTTGAAACGTTGATATCACAACATCATATCAATTTAAGTATCTCACGTGGAGGACTAGAACTACACTGATGTAGAGGGATCTGATCAAGTGAGTTACATTGGAGAAATGTATAGCGCATTCGTTTAAAACAACTTAAACATAAAACACCGTAAAAGTGATAAAAATGTTAACGGATAGTGATGAGACATCGAATGTTGCATAGACAAAACTCTGCAATATCAATATATGTTTCATATGGTCATTAATCTCTTGCTGAATCCCTAGGTGGATTTTGAAGAGAAAATAGGTCTATGCTCATTATGAAGATGTAGGCCTACGATAGGTTGGAACATTAAGTATGTGTGTATATTTTTGGAAAGCTTGTGAATATCTAATAATAAATTTGAAACTCATTGCAAATTGAATTTTTGTTGACCGTAAAAACTACAGTTCATTTTAGGATATTTATTTCCCAGAATATAATGACTAGAACACCATATCATTTAAGACGGAAATTTTGTTAAGAACGATTTCAGTTGACTTTGGTGTCTGTCCAGCCTCAGGAAATCGTATTAAAACATAACATATATCTTTCGAGAAAAAAAATTTAAATTTATACCGAACTTTAAAAAAAATAAAAAATTTGCTCGACGATGAACCGTTCTCAAGAGTTAGGAAAGATTTTTGTACAGATTGCCAGTCTGAAATGTCTTAAATATGCACTTACATTTGATCTTGCAGCCGGTGGTAAGCCTATTTTGATAGTTCTATTGAGTAGTCATATATACTAGTGCAAACACATTTACTCCTCAATTGAAGTACTCCTCAAGATGTGAAAAACAAAATAAGCAGAGAGCCTAATCTGCTGTGAAAATTCCATTGATCCCCTACACCATGGCAATCACCTTGTTAATAAGCTAACTGAAAAACAAATTAAAGTCTCAAATTTAACTTGTTTGTTATTAAAATTGGGAGTTCATTTATTCACCATCATAAATTTAGAATTTTTCACTTTAAATAAAAAAGGACAAGAAAACGTGGTCCATTTTGGAGCCCAAGGCGTGCAGCCAGACTTTAATAGAAATTGTAGCATGTTAATGGCGCCTATACACTTCGCAATCGGCTAAGGTTCATTCAAATCTATTCAGACTAAATACATTTTATTTTCATTGGCCATCTTCATTCAGCCTTAAGGGTAGAATTTTTATCCAATAGATATGTATGCTTCTCTGATTTGCTGATGTTGTAATCTGCTCTATATGTGTTCCTTGACTTAAAATAAAGTTTTAATTGATGGCGCTTGCAGCTCTTGACTACAAAAGCAATGCGCTATTACGGAAAACACACATGTTTTATCAACAAAAGATAATACAACAAAGTCATTGTTTATTGAAGATAAATGATATAACAACTGCTTTAAACGCTTTGTTGTAATTTTAGGTGGGATTAAGATGTTTTCTGGACCAGGGATCCTCATTCCAACCCATAGTAACCGATTTAAACAAATCAGCACGAGCCTCGTTACTCTGGGGACATATTAGTATAGAAAAACAAATTTCCTTCGGATGGTGTTTTGCTGAAGGTTTTTGGCTGGGTTATTTTATTTTATTAACAGCATTATAACATCCACATATTCTGTGGAAATAGGTCATAAAACAATGTTAATATATGGCTCAAACCAAAATAAAATAGTGTATGAAGAACTTGGAACTATACAGCTTCGGCTTTATCGAATTTAGCTGCAACCAATGTAAACCTAATTTCTGCATTCAAGACACGGTCATTATTCTCTGGTTTAACGTTTATTTAAAAGATTTATCTATCAAAGAACCATCACATTAGTCCCATATTCCAATTTGATGTCATTTTAGCCATCTGGCACGTGAATTGTTCTTAAGCTTGATATTCATTTTCTCTAATTATTCAGTTAGAGGTTTAGGATAAATGACTTTCGTCATTAGACCAGTGAAGAAAACTGCCATCAGAAATCAATATTCGGCCGAATGGGCAGCACCTGGCACATAAAAGCTACTAACCTGCCAATTAAATAAACCAGATGGGACACAAACTACATTTTTATTTGACTTTATGTTTGATAAAGCTGCCAATTTAATGAACGTATCCACTTTTCATATGATGCAGATGCTCCAATTATCATTTGAAGCCTATGGAATCGTTTTCGTGAGCGGGTTAAATAAGGGGATTCTCAATACTGCTCACTTTATTATAGTGAAATTTGCATGAAAATACGTGAAAACACCGGACTCTTGTCTCCACTGACACATTTCTTTGGTCCCATTTTCAGTCCGTTATTGCATAAATGTACTCTAGCATGTGTATACCGGAACTTGTCTACTGTGGATAGCGACATTTTGTGTGGTCCCGTGGGATGTCGGATTACATAAGTTTCATTGTATGCACGTTTATAAGCGAATGAAGAGCAGATTGCTGTCTGACAAACTCTAGCAGTTTGAAAATGAAATGCCACGACAATACGTTTCAGGAAATAATATCAATTTTATAGTGAAATTATTTCTCTTCAGAGATCAATAAACCCTGATTTCCGGATTAATTTTTAAGAACAACATATTTTATCTCCCTTTCTACTATATCTCAGACTTTTTCCAACTTTTCACATAAAAAAAAATTCAAAAAAATAAATGCATAAATAATTGACAAAATATTCCTAAAGGCATATACGATGAAGGTTTTCCTCAAACAGATAGTGTTAGTCTGTGCTAGAAGTGTTAAACTTGACAAAGTGTTAAATTAATACTTATTTCTCTTGATTGCACACATGCAGGTTAGTATTTTACGCATTATCAATTTCATTACGCTAACAATCCCAGTATACATTTTGAATAAATGAAGGGATGAAAAATATGCTAGCCTACACCGGGATTCGACCCCGGGACCATTGGCTTACAGGCCCAATACTCTACCGACTGAGCTACAGAGGCTCACGGCAGCATGAGTCCCAAATTCTAACCCAGTGCAGATGGCGATTTTATCCAGTATATCTATATCCAGTCAAATATCATAATCTTAATCTAAACAAACACATATTCAAAATTTGCTCTTCCTATTCACTTAGATATGAATAAGACTTAAATTAAATTAAAATTAATTTAATTGAATGCAACAAACCCTCCGCTGGACGAGGATGTTTCTATTCTCATGTACTTTTAAAACAGAAATTTGTTGAGTCTGTTGACTGATGATTCTCAGATGAACTTTGTCTGAGTGTTGAGTGTATATATGTATAGTGTTAACTATGTATTGTTCTAAGCCTGCAAAGTTAATAAACCTGTGGGATAAAACAAGTCATTCAATAATTTTAACTATCCTTTATAGAATTATGACATCTTTTCTTATGTCATTTTATTTCTGTTTATTTTTATTTATTTTTTTGGTTATTTTAGACAGTATAGTCCATACCAGATAATATTACAATAGTCTGAAGATTCATCCAGATAACAGCTATGAACTCACATCTTCAATGGCCATCAATACCAAGCCAACTGGATGTTTCGTCCGCCACATAGTGCGATGCTAGATTTGCAGTTGTTAAATTTGTAGCTTGAATTTGATGTGGATTCGATGCTGTATGATTGATTTGTTAAACCGTTGCCACAAAAAATGACGGCAAGTCTTTCTAGATTAGATTGTGTTATTGTAAATGAAAACCTAGATTGTAAGCGCTCTAAGACCAAAAACAGAAATATCGTACGATACAATAACGTTACTTTAAAATCTACCGATTAGTTTCATCTGTGCAATCTTGCAACATGCATCATAAACCTTTAAAGACGACTTGTGATATTCAAGAATGAATCAAACCACAGCTTTGCGAATGATCCGTCATGTCTCAAGCAAACACCTAACAACCCCTTGCAGAGCGTCCCTACCTGGAAGCACTTTATAAAAGTATTAGAATACCAGGCGAAAATAGCGCTCCAAATCAAAACAATACAGTCGAGATATTAGCTTAAAGGACCGTAGGTAGGAAACCGTAACTTAAACACAAGAACAAAACAAACTGATGTACGGTAGAAGGTGATGCAGGAAATGTTCTTGGTAACAGTTGGTTCCACCGTGGCGGATTGGTGATGTGTGCATCCTCTACATATAATTGTGGTTCACACATGGCCATAACTGCCTACCCTATTTATGGGGTCGTTGGTTCGATACTTGCGAACCGTACGTGGGATGACAAGCTATCAGTCAACAAATCCCTTCTCCCACAAATAATGTTTGCCGATGATCTTCAATTGACATTCAATACTGTTCGTCTAACATCGGATACATAAATAATTAACTAAAATAAATACAACAGCTTCGATATATACATAATGTATGACAATGTGTGTATATTGATTTCAGTAGAAGGTCATCTGAAGATGGTTTTCGTATCTACACAACTAGCTACTAAGTTTTAAGACCCCAATTTGTGTAATTGCCCTACATCGAGATTTGGGCTCAAATCTTCAATTAAAGTAGTCTTACCGGCTTAATACAGGTTTAATATCCCAATCGAATAAATCCTGTATCCTATTATTAGGTAAACATGCCTAAAAAGTGGAAGTTACAGGACCTTCTACTAAAAGTTGGAAGAGAGTAAAATGGCGGGTTAGCAACAGATACTTGAACCGTATTTCCGTATTTGTAACAAGGCTAATCGGCGATTTCAAGTCTCGTTTGGCATATAAAATGTGTCAGGAAGTTCAGTATATCAAATATTATTGGACAGTGTTTATAAGAGCCGATAAGTGAACAAAATTACACAGATATGTGCACTCTAACTATGCATCTCTTAATAAGACTACATTGTATGATAGACTATAACAGATACAGAACTCTGCATCTAGCCTACTACATACCCTGTTTAAATCAATCACGATGATTTCGGCACGTTGTTCTTTTGGTATATCTGATTGGTTTCAAAGTGACATCCATTAAAAACAAATGTATGGTTACCAAGTTTATAAACTAGGACCCGTTCAAATCCGTTCAGAAAATGGCGTCAATTTTAGTGTCGGATTAAGGGTTGTGGTTAGGGCTATGTTTAGGGTTAGTTAAGGTTAAGTACCGGTTTAGTTAAGGATTAGTTTTAGTTTTTAGTTTTAGTTACGACGAATAATTCACGTTTTATCACGAACGCGTTTTATGTTGAAACCAATTTCGTTTCTTGTAAAATTAGAACAGTGAATCGGTCAGAACAGTTTGCTAATACTATTGTCTATGTCGTTCAGTTTAACAATGAAGTAGGTTGTCATGGGAACCAGAAAATACTTTGTATCCATGTCGTTTGTATTTTCCTCGCCGTGACCTTTGTATAAAATAACAAAATTTCTGCCAATGGATTAAACAAGAATAACGAAACAAACCCATCTGGAACTGCAAATTCGTTTAGAACCTTATCAGCACTCCTGAACCATTAGTTAAACTCATATATCACTGCAGGAGCTGTACAACTGTTTTATAATAGACTGAATAAGACAATGACACTTGCGTAAACCTAACTCAACCCCGCTGCTCGGATAAACACTTTACCAAATAACCCGCATACCTCTTTATAACGGCCCATCATTTTGTATAACCACAGAGGCAAATAAATAGCAGAAAGGCGCCTAAAGCGAAGAAAATAGACGAGCTAGGTGTGTTTATTCTTACGAAACAGTGTCTGAAATCCAAACGTGAAAGACGTTTACATATTGATAGATCTATTGAGGTACTTATACGACACGTGGGTTGATGCTTATGTTCACAGAATTCCCCGGTTGAGAAACTCCACAGAAAATCAGATTTTAATTTGATCGGATTTATTTCGTTGTACAGTATTTTTGAATTCGCTTGATAAATAAAAATAATTTTCATTGATACAAAATGAAAACCTATTTTTTTTTTATGTACTTTTTTGTTTCCGACACAGGATCTTATAATTGCAAGATTCATAATCTGAATCATCAAGCATTTCAGTGGCTTTCAATAAACTTTTCAATGACAAAATAAATAATTATATATAGTGTGATAACTGTAGAAATATATATCTACAGTAATAAAGCGTATTCATAATCACAGGGAGGAGGCCGATTGACTATTAATACGCTTTATCACTACCCCGTGATATATAAGCTGCAGCATACATATTTATTTTCTTATTCTCTGTTGAAGGCATCATGGTGAAAGTCGTAACGTCAGATTATTGTTTTTAATATATTCCGGTTGATAAGGCTTGTTGTTTACCCTATATCTAATGGCCCGGGTCAATAATAATATCCATTTAGGCAATTAAGAGAATTTCACTTATACGACAACATTGAATTGCCGACAAGTGGGGGAGCCTAGATCAAAAAACTTCACAAACCAGACCCAGACAGTCACGGAAACGCGCCGTTTACACTAAGATTCGAACTGCGGCACAAGAGGGTGGTCAACAGCCCAATGCACAACTTTCTGAGCTACGGCGCGTTTCTCTGATATAAATGTTGTATTTATACAAAACACAGGTATAACCTTACCGTAAACTCAAGTTTTAAAAACCGCCCGTGATACACATAGATAGGCCTATATTTATGTTAAAACTAGCAACTTAGCTTGGGGCATCCATTACCAATTTATATAGCTCAAGCTACATTGTTCTTCAAACCCAGGTATACCGTTTTGTTCAGCAGCTGCTCTGTATACAAAATATGCCAAACCATTTTAAGTCGATTGACAAAAATAGTAGTGATGGTGAATATAAGCGTACTTACTTAATCTTCCAACCGAATGAAGGTAAATACTGGCAAGTCCGTTATCACAAGAAGCTTTCTTGGCGCCTAAGACGTCCTGGAATCTTATCTTGTTATCATTAAAGCATGTTTATCCCTTGGTGTCTTAATTACACGAAAAGGAACGGGTCCATATATAAGAAACATGCAGTTGAACAACAGTCCTAAAAGGAACTCTTGAAACAAAAATATTCCACGAAAAAGTTAATCACAAATACCCATAAATATCGGTTTGTTTTCATAGATATAGGAAAACAGTACACAAGACGACACACCTTGTAAGTTGTACCAATAGTTGCAGTAGTTTTTTTCTGTCAATAAAAATACTAAAGAGCAATACTATTTAACATAGGCTTCCAGCAGAAATTAATTGAAATTTTCCAGTTTTCCACACAAGTGAAAACACAACACACAACGTTTATCGACGGCACACCTTTCAAAATTAGTCGGCAGTATTATTTTCTCTCAGTTAAATTCTTTCCACATTGGTGGTGATAATATCGCTTTTGTTTATCCCCAACCGAAGCTGGTTCTCTTAAAGAAAGTGATAACAAGCCAACATCGTCAGTTGATAATCGCGTATATGGGCAATTGAACTGCTCCGCTGTGACGCGAATCCGAATGCAATCCGCGGCCAGCGTAATTGGCCGATACTTCTCGACTGGCACGCTTTTGTATAACAGCGAACGATTTGTTTGTTTGGACACCTGTAAGCGTTTTCCCCGACTTCGTTAACGGCCCATTAGTTTGTGTCAGGACCTATCAATTCTTAACCGACACCTAATAGAAAGAACTCTACCAGGTACATCTACAAAACTCGACCCTACAGATTTTATCTGGGGAAATACAATCATGATAAACATCAATTACAGGTACTATTAACACTGCCAGATACGTAGACAGCCTAGTGCGCAAACCAGGCAAGTGGCTTGCCTTGAATTTGTAGGGATAAATTCACATATTCTGGGGATGGGTCAATTTTAAGTTTTTTAAGGGCAAAGCATTATGTGTTTCTTCAAATTCAGTCCCCTTCATGTAGCTACGATGTTACCTCAAGTAAGTTATTGTAACAAAACATTTTAGCGGAGGGTCGGTCGGGAGTTTCCTGTTGCCCTGGTGCCCTCAGAGGTAAGGCGCAACATGAAGCCGATCTGTTTTTGATGTCTTTGTATAATGTCCTGCAATTAAATTTTCCTGTGTTTGTCCTGTCTTGTCTTTGTTTGTTGCCAGTGGTGTCCGTGGTGGTTTCCTTCACCCATTGGGCCGGCACGAGTGAAATAACCCTAATCAAACAAGCAAACAAAAACTTTTACTCCTAATAAAAAATATTCAATCAATAAAGATTGATTCTCCATTATCTGTACACATAGGCGTCTTATTACCTTTATTCTTTATAGTACATATATCGTCTGACAGTCTCGACTCGTTATCAAAACTCTTCCGATTTCAGTTCTATTTCATTACTAAGATTATGTTGCACATACACACAGTTAGTCCTATTAAATAGGCCGTCGACGTTCGATATTTATCATTTGGACATTGACTGTCAATGTCCAAA
>JAQQZZ010139510.1:0-13245 GCA_030265115.1 Mopalia vespertina | reverse complement strand
GGTTCTTTGAAGAAAAAAATAGTTCTTAAACAAAAGTAGGAAAAGGTGATTTGACTGGGATTATGAGCATATATTTTTTAAAAAAGCCTCTAGTGGTGGACCTGCTAGCTACTCAGCTTGTTTAATACTATTTTAATTACATAACAGCCCTCAGATTAAGAAACTAATTAATATTACGCCAGTAATTAAAATTTTACAAGCCGGAAGTGACGTACGCGGTGCGAGTGACACATATCGTATGCTATTGCCGTGTTAAATGTATGAATACCTAATTTCTGACAGGAATTGTGCCTGCCTGTGTAGTACCTGGATGTGAGAATTATGATTGGTTATTGCAAGAGAAATTCGATCCGTTTCAATGTTTTCTGAGAGATTCTATTTTCAAGGCTGGTAAAAATCAGAAACAAAGATTTGCCAGAAAATGCACCATTAGGACTTGAGAGTGGGTAAAACATTTTGTGCCATCCGATTATGAAAGGGACCTTCAGCACGAATTGACCGATTTAAAGCTTACAAAAATAAGCTAAAAAAGAATGCTGTATACCGTGTTTATTTCCATTTGGCCCAGAACAAAAGGCTCGGATAGACAGTATGGCTTGCGCGAGGAGCATCGACGCCAGACAGAAAAAAGGAAGGGCAGTTTTGCCTCGGGTTCAGCTAGACAACAACGGGAGAAAGGCGCTGAGCTTTACAGTGATCCCAAGCCCAGTAAAGGTATCACAGAAAAAGAGCCTGAACTGAGTACTGATATGGAAAGTTTAAGTGCCCCATTCATTCTATCACCTGTTAAATTAAGCTGTCCTTTCCATTTTGACGGCATTTTTGAATTGCTTTTTAGATTTTCAGGTCATTACACCATGCCAAAACTTGTCTTTCGTGCGACTAGGCCTGCAAATTGACTGTATAATACAAGTCTATAAGGATTCTTATTTAGAATAATATGGTTTGTACAAACCTGTACGGTAATAATTCTGCCTGATAGGCAAACTCAGAGAAACAATTAACTCGGATATGATAAGTATAGCGTAGCTGAAGCATATGGAATGGTGTTGTCGCTTGCACCGCGTGCATCACTTCTGGTTTGTAAAATTAAAATTACTGGCTTAATATTAATTAGTTTCCTAATCTGAGGGCTGTTATGTTGCTAAAATAGTATTAAAAAACCCCAATATTAAATCGCGTGCCTTCTCATTTTCTTAAGAATAAAGAAATAGCGCTATATTTAATTTGGATCAAAGCTAAAAAAAAACAAACACGTTCGTTTGTTTCGTTATTGCATATGAATTCGCTAAGTGACTTGGTAAATGAAATCCGGCGATTAACATCACAATATTTCTTGTTATACAATGGGTTCCATTACCCTATAGTTTAATGGGGTAATTCAGTTGTCAAAAGGGGAGATAAATTTGTACTCCTGTGACTGAAGTTGTCGTCTTAACCATTGACTAACAATAGCATGCAAGCCTATGTAATTTAATTGAATGGTTAGTTAATGACATAGGTGGCACAGCCAGATGAGTGACAGAGTTATCTCCCTTTTCAGCTACTAGCCAACCCCAACACTGAGCTACACTTGACTGTAGTCTAATTTAGAAATGCAAACCCGGATTGAAGATGATTATCAGATTTATTGTCACAATTATGATGGGTTGTTATCATTTGATTGAAGTCTTACATATGCAGGTCATCCCCTGTTTAAAATACAGAACACAACAAAGAAAACAACAATATTACATTGTCTAAACGGAAATATGTACGACACAGAAAACATACCACAGCACGTGGAAGAACAAGGGAGCTAAGCAAGAAATCACAAAAAATATTTTAATATAGTTTAAATGTGCGTGGAATTAATAACATGATAAATTGTGTCGGACAGCTAAGCATTTATTATAAAAACTGAGTCCAACAACAACCATCATGGGTCTTAGATATATGCGAGTTCTACTTTGCTTTCATATACTTGAAATGACCAGAAGGGATTCAAATTTTAGTAGCAGCGCCACTCTCTTCCAAACTGTTGTTTACTTTTAGCAACGGCAAGCATATACAACATTGACTTCAATAAAATACTATTGTGCTGAATATCTGCATTGAAAACCGTCCGCCCCCATTTGTCAATAATATGAATATGCAATCCTGTACAACTATAGCTGCGAAGCTCCGCTTCAATAGAATAAATGGTGGATAAATCAGCAAACAAATATACTGATTTTTATATTGAATACAAATACACATTAACAAGTTTACTTTAATAATAATAAATACCTTGAGGTGACCATATTAACATGGATGGTGGTGGATTATATTCTGGTAAGCATTAAGCACAATTGTATGGGGAGTACTCAAAATACATCACTGAAGAAACTAGACCTACTTTCAAAGGGGGTCTCACCTTAAATATGAAAGATGTAAAACGATAATAAATTGTGATTTTAAAAGATAATAAAGGTAGGCAATCTTTAATTCAATAGGGATCCAGTATAGGCAGATTTTTAATTCCCAGTTATTAAAAATATGTTTCTTTGCTTTTTTTTTTTTTTTTAAATTCCTTGGGGACCACTCTCAAGACAGCAGTATATAGCTTACCATTATAAGATGACACTTGGTTAAATTTAACTCGTGTTTGAAAACAAATGCAGGGTCCATTCATTAAAACTAGGCATAAAGCAAATGTACAAAACGGTAAAACCTCTTAGACATTGCAGTACAGGTTGTTACGGTTACTAGGCTGAATCAAGTCTGCCATGGTGCTTCCCCCCATGGATTGTGCAGACACAGCAAGTGTGTATATTCACAAGAATATTAATATAAAATTTATCTTCTTAAAATAGCCTTTAAATTCCAAGTTTGCTTTGTTAAATGTTTCACAACCAGTTCTAGAAAAACCGGGTTAAAATGTCATAGCATGATGAACATTTTGAGCAAAATATACATCAATTCTCAAAATTGATCATCGAGAGAAATAATGTGGACTCCAAACCATCTATCTTACATGTAAATCCTTACCAGTAAATCCTAGGAATGTTAAACAAATACAATAAATTGATAAAGTTTATTTAAATAACACTCTTGAAAGGAATAAGAATCATAAACTTTTGATGAATGTATTCTGGGTAAATTAGAGTTTTTTAGAATGCTAGTGCCCTCTCAATCTGACCGACTCATTTCCTTAAAGTTGTATTTATTAAATCAATATTTTTCGCCGTTTGTCACAAAAACTGAAGCACTTCATATCTCTGCACCACGTCATCCTCTGGTTTGTATGGCATAAAAAAATTGTACATGACATTTTTGTTTGTAAAAAATAAACAAAATAGGACAATTAAGCGAAAAACATTTTTTAACAGTATGAAAAAAAAAGTACTTCATAGCATGTCATTTTTTGTGTATATAAATATATATATACTCATGAAAATATACGGTAGCTACATACAGATGTTTTTTTAAAACTGAAATAAAACATATTTTAATTAAGTACTACATTAAGCATCTTTGGCAAACCTATTTCGCAGAGTGAAGAACCTCTTGAAAATTTCAGCCCAAGAAACTGTAAAACAATTGGAAGCACCTGAAAGCCTTTGCTATAACATTGGTCAACACCTGCTAAAATGCAGAAAAGAACATATCCCTGACTTGGATGATAGAAGTAAGAATAAACTGTGTTACAAGCCCAATCGGTGATGTTTCGCGATCGTTTAAGTGGATTAGACCGCATTTACATAATCAGATAATCTTAAGAATGAATTGATAAGAGATTGAATGTTTACGCATTTAATTCCTAGAGAGCTATTTATTGCTCAGTTGGTCTTAGTATATTGCTACAGTTCTAATAGTAGAATATTGATATGAGAGATAATTATGGAATAAATACATTTATTTGAGCGTACTTTGTCAATTAGACATATATCAGTATTAAAAGCTCAGACAAAACAACCAACATAGACAATAATATTATTGACACAATATTTGTACTGACAACTGAAGGAATCATTGACCATGACCCAGTGAATTATTGATTCATATTTAACGCAATGCTTAAGAGTACACCCCTTATATGTTGGTGATGAACTCCAACAATAGCTACGCCAACATAACCATGTTTAACTCTGTTGAAAAGTTAATGATCCTGCATTGCTTAGAAAAAACCAGAATGAATATACTACCTGTAGGCTGAAGCCAATAGGCCTCGTATATAACATTAGTCCTTCATAGCACACCAGTTCAACACAGCATTATAAATTACTTTCTAAGCATAAAAAAGTCAGATAGGTAATCATTCCAGTAAAATTAAAACCATCAAGGGGAGTAACTCTTATTAAATCCAAGTCAAAGCCAATACATTTTTTGCACTTGTGAGACAAAACTATAAATGACACAAAACAAAGTAAAAAAAACACGGATGCTATAATCCAGTCAAATAAACATTAATTTCGGAAAACATTAACATCTGGTTACCGACAGAACACAGCTACAGACAAGGTTACTCAAGATTTCTCATTTTGAATAGTTCAAACATGTCGATCAAGTAGACTCCAAAAAATATGAACACAATCAGTGAGTGCTCCATGGAAAAATACTAGATTTTAAATATGGATGCTTCAGTTTGCTTTAAAAGGAAAATATATATTATATCAGGCTGCAACTAGCACACGGCATTCGAAATCTGGCAGTACGTATACAGTTTAATACATGTAGCACTGACATATTAAACCTATAGTGATCATTTCAATGTTTCAAAAGCTAATTTCTCTCGATTCAAACATATTTTTTAATTTCAAGTCTGTCTAGAAATAACATTAACAGAGCCTACCACACTGTGAAGAGAATCTACTAAGGGAGATAACTATGGCATTATTATGGCAAAAGGCAGTAACATATTTGGAGGTGTCTTTGAAATTAAGTAAGTTGAGGTAAATGCTGTTATAATTTGAAATGAATATTTGATAAATTGTGAAATGTATGACAGACAAGTCTGTTGCTGATTTTTATAACAAAAAACAAACAACTTGCGTAAAATTGTCAACAATCTACTCATACATTATCTAGTTTGACATAAAAGTATTAACTCCTTTCTGATTGTATTTTATTGAACTGTATCCCATTCAAAGAAAGGAGATTAACGGCCAGTCTGGTGCAATTTTCAATTTAAATAATTTAATTATCCGTTGCATCTGTCGGTATTTCTCAACTCATATAATTATTTTAATGACCGAAGGAATATAAAACAGAATGAACAGATCTGCCTGGTGTCGCAAAAAATTATCAGACCTACTCTCTATAACAAACACTAAAATAACAACCTGAAATTTGTCTATGTGAACTATACAATGCTACTCAAATGTGGCTTCATCAAGGATATTATAAAAATCAATTCAATAACCTAAAATTGTCAATGATTTCTCATAAACTATAGAGCTTTGCTTCAGTATACATCTTCAGGAGGTTCAGACTTTGTTCGTACCATACGGGACAAACATGCCACCACGTCCCCAGGCTTGTCTACAAGCTGTCAGCAACCTTTCTTATTTACATATCTAGTACATGTATAGTACATCAGTATGTTCAAATGCTGAACTTATAAATAGTTAATACAAAATATTGATGGGATAAAAACGTTTTGGAATATGCTCAAAATTCTATCAAATTTTATTACAAAATAATCTTCCAAAAGTTGCATCAAATTTTCGGTTCTCAGCTGAAATCTTTTTTTTTAATTGCCAAGACGTTTCTGTCATTGAACAAGTAATGAGAGAAGTCATTGGTCTTATCCCTTCCTCAACCATTAACATTTTATCTTTTTTGTAGAATAAAGAATGTATTCATCGAAGCACAGTGTATGTAGTAAATAATTCTCTTTGACGAACTCATGCAGTTTATAATGTATGTTAAAGAAAATGATCTCTAGACATTTGACATAAAGTCACAAGCTTTATATTGTCCCTCCCTCTGGGTCTATTTGTGAAAATATTTACCGCATCAGTAATTTTTACACCAAGTGAAAATACTGGATTAGTCATTTGTAGTTTAGTTAAATATAGCATCCATTTGGCAAAAGCTTCCAGATCTTTCTCAACTATCCATTATAAAATCACAGCATCCATATTACAGCGAGTCCCGTTACAATGTCAAAACATCAACTTAAGCCTGCCACATCTAAACACACTCACTGGAAGCAGTCATTGAATACACATGAACCTTGTGTCAGTTGTCAGAAGCTCTGGTTGTGATTTTAGCATGCATCTTAGAAAACTCAGATTTGGTGGTGGATTCTTCAACAATAGGCTTCATCTCCTTCTCTTCTTGCTTAAAAAAAAGAAGACATAAATCTATTTAGTCAGTTGGAATTGAATTCACTTATATACAGTTATTATGAATTAGTTTTATGAAGCAATATAAAAGCACTGAACTATTTAAACATGGTCATTTCAGAATATATGACCATGACAAACTGCATGATCAGTATATTACCATTCTAACACAACTATCAAATCTGCAAAGTTTTGCTCTGTTGAAAAAATAATGTTACTTCATAGCTAAGTAAAGGCAGTTTGACCATGATAGAAACAGACTGGCCTTCAGGTTAAAGACGTTACAGTAATGTTTAAAATCAAATATGTTTCAAATCAATAAAAGCATTGAATAAGAATGAATATTTAACCTTAGACAATAGACATAAATCTATTTAGTCAGTTGGAATTGGATTTACTTATACACAGTAATGAGGAGGTTCAGGCCTGTGCTGTAATCTTTTCCGGCAGAATCTTAAAATCAGTCCTAGAAAATTTGGTGAGATTACCTAACATTTGCATTTGCCGGTGCTTTGATGATTTTTTAAAAACATAAATGTGCATTTATGAAAAATAAAGCAAGCATTATTGATGATTGGATTGGAAACACTACAGTGACTGAGATTTGATGTCAAGCTCAAAACCGAATGTCATGACCAGATAGGAAAATATTTAAAGTTAAAAAAACTTAAATACATACTAGTTTCAGCTTGTTAGCTCTCTCCTCCAGCACCATCTCAAAACTGGTCCGTTTACTAGCATTATAAGCTTCTCGTTCCTTCTTTCTCCTCAATTCTTCTCGATCTTTTAATTTCTTCTGAAGTTCTGACTTCTTTAACACATTCACCCCTCTGTGAAATTAATATTGAAAGATAGTAACATCTGGCATAATCTGATATAGTCCTAAACTGCAGGATATACAATTCATTACTCACACCTAAAACTACCAAAATTATATTGCTATTTTGATTGGGGTTTTAAGATGTTACTCATGGGTAGTTCCCTTTTATGATGATTGATTGTCCACCTTTAACTATAACTCTCAAACAAGAGAGAAACTCTGGTAAACAAGAGTCTTAGTAAACTGAACATATGCCCTCATGGGGTCTCATATAGACCCTCAATGTACATGATAACCATGGTAACCACAGACATGTCCAACTATGGCATGCAACATGTCCTCTCCTGAGGAAGTATTCAAAAACAAAAAAACAATTAATCCACAATAGCAAAGGGCACAAGTACAATCGATGGTGAAAGTGTCTACCAAGTTTCATAAAGAAAGGCTTAAAAGTTTTTGACATTTGCTCCAAAAAGGGATTGGGTTTATCCAGATGGATGTACATGTATATGGGTGACGGACACTGGCCATACCATTATACAACTGCTTTTAATAGGGTGTATAAAACCTATTACACCATTGCAGAAGTCCTCTCTGCGAATCCTCATATACATGTACAAGCACCTGAAGTCAGCAAGGAGACTCAGGATTCAGACCTGCTAACCACTGGACTATGCTCACGAGCAATATTACTAAACATTCAAAATACAAAGGTATCAGATTAATTTAGACAAGCTGAGTAGCTAGCAGGTCCACCACTAAAGGCTTATTTTGAGAAATATGATCATAATCCCGGCAAATCACTTTTTCCTTCTCCAGTATAAGAACAGTATTTTCTCTCCAAGAGTCAAAGAGTAAAAGTTATGGTGTTTATCATCATATTGGTGAAATATGCAATGTCGGCCACATGCTTTTCTGAAACCTAGTGAAACACGCCGTTGAAGTTTGAAGTTAAGATCTGAATTTGAGTGATTGCCATACTGGTTTGGTGAATTTGGCGTATTGCAATCTCATCTGTTTCTCAACTGGAGGAAACTATTTTCCAAGTCTGAAATAAGTCCATGAATTCATTCTCAAGTCTTGTATTCACAACACTTACATTCTTAAATATTGCCTAATTATGCAATTTTGTGTTATGGAATTTGGTGATATCCATACCAATTCGTCATCATAAGGAGAGGAAACCACAGTACTGGTTTTAAGTTAATCAGTGAATTTGTTCTCAAATGATCATGCTTACATAGGCATCAATATTGAGAAATTATGCAATGGCAGTCATATTGTTTTGCGTAGGTGGTGAATTGCAATCACATCTGTTGTCTTAATAGGAGGCAGCTATATTTCAAGTTGATCCCTGAATTTGTTAAAGTTTTCTTGTTCACAACATATACATACATGAATATTGTACAATTATGCAAGGTGGCCATAATGTTTCACGGAATTGCATTCCCATCTTTTGGGAGGAAGATGACTTCCAAGCTTCAAGTTAATCTTTGAATTTGATGTCAGTATATGTATCATGTTAACAACACATAGGCATGAATATTTTAACATAATGCAATGGCAGACATTTTTGCTTTACGCAATTTGATGAAATGCAATCCCATCCATTCTCTTAATGGAATTAGACTATATTTCAAGTTTCATGTTACAGAGTTATCGTGGAGGCTATGTTTCATGTTAATTCCTGAATTTGTTACCGAGTTCACAACGTATGCAGACATGAATATTGTAACACTATGCAAAGGTGGCCATTTTGTTTTACGAAATTTAGTGAAATTCAATCCCATCTGCTGTATTAAAGGTAGGAAGCTATATTCCAAGTTTGAAGTAAATACGAGAATTTTTTTCTCTACTTATTCTCACAACACATACACTTTACAGGCCTGAATATTGTAAACTTATACAAAAACGGCCATTTTGTTTCAATGAATTTGGTGATCTGCAATCTCATCCGTAGTATTAACAGGAGGAAGCTACATACATATCAAGTTTGAAATTAATCAATGCATTTGTTTTCAAGCTAGCCTGTTCACAAACATTTGTGATGGACGAACAGACAGTGAGTAGTATTTCTGAGTCCCCCTCCCCCCCACCTACTATAGTAGTGGTGGACAAAAAGAGATTTTCCAAGCAAGAGACGAATATTAAACAGGAGGTGTACTTACTGCTTTTTATTCAAGAGAAGTTCTTGTCTTAACTCTAAATGTTCTTTGGATTCAAGACAGGGATTTCGCAATTTCTTTGGTAAAATGAGTCCTTGTTGGTCACAGTCCGAACCATTCCGGAGTCGACTGTGAACCTCAGAGGTCATCTTGTTGTTATGGTGATCAGCCACTCCTCTGGAATGG
Source organism: Mopalia vespertina (assembly GCA_030265115.1). Lineage (NCBI taxonomy): Eukaryota > Metazoa > Mollusca > Polyplacophora > Chitonida > Mopaliidae > Mopalia > Mopalia vespertina. The sequence continues at coordinate 3,763 of JAQQZZ010139510.1, read as the reverse complement.
TTGGGATGGTAACCCACTTGTATGACAGTCACGTCTTGACGACCTCCTCGCAGGGCTGTACTGTCCAAAGTATCCTCTTCACAGAGATAGTCAGGATCTGGCTCCGGTAACACAGGAATAACATCCTCTGCAAAACACAACAGCCATCTTTTTTTAATGTTGGATAACAGTATTAGCTGTAACTGTTCTTTACAGTTTAAAATATAAGCATACTCATGATTTGAGCATTAAAAACGGCAAAACTCATTAACTCAAAATAACAGAAATTTCATATCAAACATTTAAAATACCATAAATAACACAGCCACTCAAAACAAATGAAGACCTGCATTTAAATAAAATTTCTTCTTTTTTTATGTATGAAAAGAAGTGGAAGCAGGTTTGACCAGATATTTTATCATACATCACTGATTATATCATAAATCAGACATCAGCAATGACTCATTTTCATGACTTAACTAGGTTTTAGGATAATTTATGTTTTGTCACACATTCCTTTAATAACTGTAATAACAAGTCCATAATTGCTATGTTAATTAGTGTGGCTGTAAACAAGCAGTTGGTTTTGCAGACTATATAACTATCACCTGCTGTGAATCTAAAATCAAAGTGTGTCAATAAGCTTCCATTACGTGTAGCATACACCTTTTATGTTCAGATGAAAGCTTAGTAATTACATACGTGTACATCATCTCCTGAAACAAAGGTAACACATAGATGATCTAGCAGGTGAAATTCATCCTAATGAGAAAAAAAGGCCATCTATGCTATTATATGAAGATAGAGTTCATATTAAAATGTTAGAGAAATTATCTCAACAAAGATGTATGTAATACAGATTTATGTGAAACAGTTCAATAAAATGCTCTTTTGGGACACACTATTGCAGAACAAAACTCATTAATATAAGGCGTTTAAAGGGTGAAAGGTCACCAGACGAAGTGAAACAACCTATAGATGTATATTCTTTGTAGCACCTGTTGTATTACCAATATCCTTTACTGTAGAAATAAAATGTTGTTTTCATTCATGAGGGAATAAACTAAACAAGATTTGTTCTAAAACAACAAAACTATCCCAACAATAAATTCATTAACATTGGATTAATTCAACCTTTTGGAAATAAGCAAAACGAACCAATCCTATGACATAAGACAATTTATAGAAAGCATATCTACTTCTAAGCAGATGTATAATAACCTGTAAAGGGAAAATGTCTGCATTTAGGAGAGCTATAAAGAATACCCTATTACTCTGTATGTAAAAAACATAAATGACAGTAATTCGGACATCATCATGCCATTTCAGTTCAAACTTGCAGGTGTAAAACTTCATACAACAAATTTTCATTAATAATTAAAGAAAAACTCTCAAAGAAACCTACAGGATAAAGTGGGTCTTCAAACGGACGTTGCGTTTCCAGTACATCCTACATGTACCTCCCTTCCACCATTCCCACCCCACAAAAAATTATCACTTGTGGGGAGGGTATAACATTTATGGAGTGCATATGTTGTCAAAATTTTAAATATAAAGACTTTCAAAACACATTCGTTAAATTAGTTTTGTGCTGTACAAGAATTACATAAAGCTTACCAATGGATCAATCATTCCATCTGTTAACTAGATGTGCTGTGGGACACTATACACTGCTGATACTATCAGTTGATAACCTGTCACTCTCAATTCCTCTCCCACAGACTGATCATTGACACCAAAGTACAATAATTCAGAGTAAAAGAGGTGTTAAATAGCCTGACCTCTATAGCCCAGGCTAACACAGCAGCTGTTACATGGATAGGTTAACAACACCAATTTGATACATTATCAACTAGAGACTTAATGCGTGTATTTAACATGAATATTACATGAGTCATGACTATGGGGTACCTATGGTAGACAATTGCTACACATTCTACATCAGACCCTTAAAGGTGCACCGTTAAAACAGAAACAAATTGGGCCAATATACAGATGGATCCGGACATCATGTGCAATTATGGATTAGGCAGATACACTATTTCCTGATCATGATACAGGTACATCATGATAACATCTGCTCCTTTAACAAACTTCAAATTTATTACCAACGACATAAGGATCATATGAGCTCACACACATACATTATCATGAAAGGTGGCATTCAGAATGTCTGACAACCATAAGGTAAACCCAAACCATTCAGTTTCCTTCAATTTGAACCTGTGTGTCACAGTCATATACCCTATGTAACATCGGTCATTGGAAGGCCTTTAGTTGCACTGGCAATAATACATAGTGTTACCTTACGCTGCATACAAATAAGCCTGGTTCACCTTACCTGGGCAATCATTTGGTTTTTGTGCTTAGCAATGTCAGCACTTTGTTATCTGTAGAGCTGTACGTGTAGCAGATCGATATTAGACCTACCTGGTCAAAAGCCAATAGTCAATGACAGCTGTTCAGATGTCTACAGAGAAACAACTATCAGGTACATGTATGAAGGTATGGCTACATACGCTCTCTAAGGTAACAACCATTGTGTTGAATGATCCAAGTGGCAAGTAAGAGAACTCCGATAAAAGCTCAAATCCTCGCGAAGCCTGGATATCAATAGTTTCAATATAATAAAATATACCTGTTCTTCCTGGAATAAAAATCCATATTGATTGAAGGCTTTCTCATATGCCAATGATCATCTCCATACTTACATGTACTATATTTATATAGTGGAAACAAGTGGCCACAGTTGGGAAATTTGTCCAGTTTGAGACTCTTTTGTGAATAGAACCCACCACTCTTTAATAAGAGTCAGACACAAAATGACTAGCAATAACAGAAGCAGTATATAAAGCCTGGCATATTCAAATAACAGTTTACACAGGAACTGGGTCCGGCTGGGTTTTATAAACAAATGATAAATACCCTTAGGATCCCATTGTTTCTAGACTTCCATTCACTAGCTACAACTCTCCAGTATCATCAAAGTACTGCAAATTGTGCATCATTGCAGTTTGCATCATATCGCATGCATATCTCCTAGCTACATTAGGAAAATTTACCTAAAAATACAGCTAGAGAATTTGTCAATTCCATTATTCTTTTGGCATTAGGGGATTTACATTATTAAATATCAACCTAACCTGTAATCGCACACTAGAGGTGTGTACAGCTATGTAATATTATACTGTAGGGGCAAAAAAAAAATAGCTAGACTATAACAAGAAATAATCTGGTGTTTTGGGGAGATGGAAATGATATGATTAATATAGCCAAATATATAGAGCATAGAGATAAGTAGAGATTCTCCAGGTCATGCTGCCTTTTGGGGTTCAATAGCATTAGTCACTCACTGGCATTTTATCAGATCAAGCTCCAAGGTGAATTATCCACTCCTGACAATTCATAAGGACACTTTTTTTCTTCAAAAAGAACTAAAACTTTCTGGTTTTCTTCTCAATAAAATGCTTACTTGGTTTTCAAATTGGCTTGGGGTTAAATGTCATTGTTAATTATGTTATTTTCTTTAGACATGTAGGACATTGTACCAGCGGAAACTCCAAAGGGTGGGAAAACCAGGACAAGACATATCTATCCTGGCTACAATGACAATATACAAGAGAAGTGAAGAACCAATAACATGGCAGCATACATGATTTAAGTGGACACAGGGTACAGGGGGAACACACCCTCAAGATGAACTGGTCCTCCCAAGGCTCTCAAACAGAGACTGGCTTCCTACGGCCCCTTAGATCAGTGAGTATGAGGTCAACAGAACGCTCCC
>JAQQZZ010139499.1:0-13246 GCA_030265115.1 Mopalia vespertina | reverse complement strand
AGTATAGGACGTCGAGGTACTGTCAATGTCCAAATGATAAATATCGAACGTCGACGGCCTATTTAATAGGACTACTTTGGTATAAACCCACGCCCTCACTATCTAGCCGGGTAGTCACCAAGCAGAGCTCTATTTTTAACCACAGTAACCAAAAAACCCAGTTGCTGAAAAAAGAGAAATGTGGGTCAACATAACATGGACCAACCTTTTGATTTGAGAATAAGGAAATTTGTTTGTATCTTTAAAAAAGAATTGCGTTGATTTACAACTGAATGATATCGTAGCATAGTCCCGGTGTATTTATACAGCTGTAATTTGCCTGGCGACGACCGCACAATGTTCGGTAATTTACCGAATATCACTACATTAAAATGGTCCTGGCTCATGAACAAGCTGTCTATACGCATTCATGGAGGTATGACGGCGACGGTTTTAATCAACTGCCCAAGATGTTGAAGAATGATCGCTTTGTAGAACAGTCTTCTGATTCATTTGGATGTGATTTCCTAGAGCATCAAATCTTTTTTCACTTCGCCGAGACATCGACACATAGACACCAATCAGCCAACCAACCAACCAGCCAACAACCAACAATTCAAAAATGTATAAATAAAAAAATCACATCGGCGCAAGAATGCCGACCAATAATAATCGAATTATTTTCTCGATAATTTCTCCGACACAAATTTTTTAAACAAATCTGAATCTCGGGTTATTATGGGATAAAGAGATGTATACTATTTTTGTCATCACTCTAACAGCTTTGTTTGTGGAAAAATTGTAGCATGTTCATTACGAAAATGTATACATTGGTAAAAAAAAGTGACAAGGTTTTATATGGTCGACCCATTCTTTTGACCAGGAAAAACCTGGTTGGGCCTTCTATCCGATGAAGAGCGACTAGCAAAAACCTGGTCGCACATTTCGACCAAGTTTTTTTTACCTGGTTTTTGCTGGTCGAAGGGGTCTCGACCAGGTTTTGGCTGGTCGGGGCGACCAGGTTCTTCTAACAGTGTACCGAACGATCCAATTTCAAGGTCATCGGGACAAGGTTTATAAGAGTTATTTTTTAAAGATAAAAGTCTCTCTACCAACTTTAATTATTGTCGAATTTTTCTGAAAATCCACAAGCATGTTTATTTTAAAAGCATATTGAACAAATCAAATTTCAAGGTCATGTTTCAAGGTCATTATGGCCTCTTAGTGCTTAAAAAAAAGTTTGTCGACTGTCGCCAATTTTAGTGAAACTTCAGAAATAATATGTGTTTTATAAAATTGCCTTGAGCAGGTTGGAACTTATCAGTTGTTTGTCCAAGGTCATGATAGACAGCTATTTTTGTTTCTAGAAAAAGTTTGTTACAGTTTTTGGAAAGCCAGCAGAAAGAAAACGCCACGAAGTGAGAATATCAAAACACTATGACATCATGTTATGGTTGTTCTAGCGCTTCTTCCAGTTATGATAATGTTTTGTTTCAATAAATATATTGCAATAAATTCCGTTTTCAAGTCGAAGGTACACACAATAGTCTGTATTCCAGGTTTCATTTAACCATGTCAGATTAACAGTATATGTTAATGTGACGGTGCTTTGAAGGTCAACCGGAGCCGATCAACAAACAGAGCAGTTTTCTATGGAAGGCGGATGAGACCATCGTGATCTCTCGTGGTCTAATATACACCCCGAAGCGACGAAAAAGCGAGTAAGCGAGATCGAAAAGAAAGTGAGTTAGAGGGCAAAATGGATCTCGTTCTCTCCCTTTCTCGCGGAGTGTGTATTCTGGGCCAAGTGCGTCATAAGTCGACCCAACATTAAGTGAGTGTTTACAAATGACTAGGCTTTTAACCAGCCATTCAAATCGCCTGATTTCAAACAAATTTTTTTTTAAATTAATTATTTCGCGTTACAGTTTTTACATGACCTTGGTCAAAATGCACGAGTCAGTATGTTGTCATGTAAATTGTCCCAAATGACTTTTCCTCAAATTATTTGACGTGTAAGATTAAATTTTCGTCATGTAAATATCACACGGAAACGTCAGATATCGATTTTGTCTTGTATCAAAGTACACAGAAAACGTCATGAAGACAAAGGGAAACGCGTCATTCTTAATCAGCCAATCACATGGCAGGAGTAAATTAGTTTCTTGACCTTCACGTTGTTAACAACGACACGTTTCCGGTGTGCTACGTTACATTGTAAAAACCTAATCTTATATGACAAATAATTTTAGGTCACGTCATTTTGAACAACATACAAGACAAAAAATTTCCGGCGTATGCATTTCGACCAAGGTCACGTAACATAACACAAAATTGACAGGAGACAAAATTGTAACGTGGTTTTCTTAAAATCAGGCAATTTGATTGGCTGGTTAAACGCCTAGTCATTTTCAAACACTCACGTAATATAATGTCGACTTGAGACGACCATACGTGTATTCAACAACGAGAGGGAGCAAGTCGGCCTCAGTGGCTTCCACATATGAGTTACTTTTACTATCGTTGTCCACTTATTTCTTGGTCCAGGATCCGATGGTTCTCTGCTGAAAATCTACTGTCAAGTGGCACTGAGGATCTCGCCGCAGGGTCCTCAGATAATCAAACGAATTTCTCTGCTCTTCGGAGGTAATGTTAATTTTGTCGTACAACAAACGTTGTCCAGTTTTCATAGCGCTATCTAGAATAGCGCTGTAGCCACTCTGAGCCTGGTTGATGATGGTGTATCGTAGTGCGGCAGCATTTCGGGAGACGACGTCAGCTTCGTTACGTATATCTTGTACCTGGAAGGAGAAAATAGGAACTAAATAAAGAAGATTAGTCTATGAAAATTGCACTATAAAATATAATCGATTCTACTTCCTACGTCGAGACATTGACTAAGATATACCCGGGCCATCTTGTTTTGCACTTCTTTTATTTGCTTGTCTGTGGCATACGTCGCCCCAAATATTGGCGGAAATTAACTCGCGATGACCTGGCATAGCGCACGAGAGTTGTCTTAGTCTCGTCCACTATAGAAACTCTTGCGAATATACGAATGTGAAAAGTGGCCATTAATAGAGGACACTCGTCGGAACATCACCAAACTCTTCTATGTCCGAACATAAAAATATGTTGATTGATTGATTCATGTTTTACGCCGTGCTTAAGGGTATTTCACTTATATGACGACGGTGTATACACACTGTCTTAACACTTATTTAGACCTATCGAATTTCATTCGGCCTTAGACTAGGCAAATTTACATGGAGAGTTTATTATGTTCTGACCTGGAAACCGATGGCTACTGTGATTTCACTTCACAACATGTTGTGGACAAAGATGAAGCACCGTTAAATTAACATGTGAGGCTAGCCAAGATACGTTGGATTGTGCGCTCTCGTGCGCTATGCCAGGCCATCGCGCATTAATTTCCGCTAATATTTGGGGCGACGTATGCCACAGACCAGCAAATAAAAGAAGTGCAAAACAAGGTGGCCCGGGTGTATCGTAGGGTCAATGTCTCGACGTAGGAAGTAGAATCGATTATATTTTAGAATGCATCTGTAAATCACCATAGACACGGAAAGTGCCAAGTGATGTTCCGATTAGATAAGTGTCAACTGCATTGAGTTGAATTGCAGTTTCCCGAATTGCAGTTTCACGAAACAAAGTGTTGATTGTCAGAAGTCACATCTGCGATATTCAAAACATTACGACAAAGTTTTCCCGAGGTACACGGAAGTCAAAGTCTGTTTGTTTGTTTCATTGATTGGGGTTTAACGTCGTACTCAAGGGTATTTCATATAACGACGGATTGTCCACTTCGCAATGCTCTTTGCCTAATTACGGCGGTAAACCGGAAGGAAACCTCGTAAAAACCACCCCGCGATTGTCGGAGCCACATCGTGTGACTCACTGATATACCGGAAAGTCGACAGATGGACTCGAACCCGTGAATGGTAAATCGAAGTAAGATTAGTAAGCGCACACGCTACCACTAAAGCACGGCCGCGGGCCTCGGAGGTCAAGGAGAGAAGAACAAGACATTTAAACATGCCCTATACACGGGTGTACAGTTCCTAAAATAAGCCCGCCTACTTCCGTTTGGAACGCAAACATCACCATTTATGGTAAACTGCTGCAAATATGGTCAATTGGGTTAAGCTCAAAGCGAGACAACTTCCGTTTGGAACGCAAACAATACCACATATGGCAAACTGTAAACCCGAGTATTGTTTGTTTGATTGGGATTAACGTTGTTCTCAAGGGTATTTCACTTATATGATGACGGATTGTCCACTTCACACTGTTCGTTGCCTTATTACGATGAAAAACCGGGATGAAACCTCGTAAAAACCACCCCTGCGATTGCCGGAGCTACATCTTGTGAATCACACATATACCTGAGGGTCGACTGACAGACTCGATCCTGTGAACGGTACATCAAAGTAGGCTTAGAAAACGCATTCGCTAACCACTAAGCCACGATCGCAGGCCCCCGTGCATTGCGATTCAACAAAGTAACATAAGCTACGTACCAAGACCTCTGTCTCTTTCCTGATGATGGCTGCTCGCTGTTTGAGTTCTGACGCTTCGGCTCTCTCTTGAAGAATCAAGGCCTGTAAGTACCGCTCGCCTATCTCGTATGCGATAGACACAGACAGAAGTTGAAAGTATCGGACCTCAACAAACACACCCCGATCAGAGAGAGGACAAGGTCTTGAGCGAAGACAGCCAGGTAAACAGTTAGCTAAAAGCAAAATGGATAATTAGTCGTTTTCAACGAGAGATGCATCTGTCGTATCTATATGTGGTGTTGTGCTCATGTGTGAAAGTTTCTAAAGTGTGTGATTGCCTCATTTGGTAGCCATCGAGTATGATCTAGATTCTCAACGCAGACTGGAACCATCAAGTACCATTTTGCTTTTTGACGCACCTTTGGGATTAATCAACTTCATCCCGTGTTTGTCACTATGTCGCTGTTAAGAAAACAATCCAGCCTTTTAAAAATGTGTAAATGTGTAAAGCGAGTCAAAATAAAACATACAAAATTCTTGATAGAAGTTTAATTAAATCTGTTACTAACTTAAACAATACTTTAACTGTTTTTACGCCGTACGTATGGTGTCTGAGTGTGGTGTGGTGTCATGTCTGTATGAGTGTGGTATCGGGTCTGAGTGGGATATCGTTTGTATGTGAGATATTGCGTCTGTGTGGAATCGTGTCTGAGTGTGATATCTATGTCTGAGTGTGGTTTCGTGTCTGATTGTGTGGTATCGTTGGTGAGCGTGGTATTGTGTCTGGGTGTTGTATCGTGTCTGGGTGTGGTATCGTGTCTGTGTGTGATATCGTGTCTAAGTGTGATACGTGTCTATGCGAGTAATATTACGTGTGTGTGGTATCCTGTCTAAGTGTGTTATCGTTTCTGAGTGTGGTATCGCGTTTGTGTGTGATATTGTGTCTGTGTGTGGTGTTGTGTCTGTGTGTGGTATTGTGTCTGTGTGCTATCGTGTCTGAGTGTGGGGTCGAGTCTGTGAGGTATCTTATCTGAGTGTGGTATAGTATCGAAGTGTGGTGGCATGGCTGTGTGTGGTGTCGTGTCTGAGAGTGGCATCATGTCTGTGTATGGTATCGTGTCTGAGTATGGTGTCGGGTTTGTGTGTGCTATCGTGTCTGTGTGTGTTATCGTGTCTGTGTGTGATATCATTTCTGTGTGTGTTATCATTTCTGTGTGTGGTGTCGTGTCTGAGTGTGATATCATTTCTGTGTGTGATGTTGTGTCTGAGTGTGGTATCATGTCTGAGTGTGGTATCGTGTCTGAGTGTGGTATCGTGTCTGAGTGTGGTATCGTGTCTGTGTGTGGTATCATTTCTGTGCGTGGTGTTGTGTCTGTGTGTGATATCATGTCTGAATGTGGTATCGTGTCTGTGTGTGGTATCCTGTCTGTGTGTGGTGTCGTGTCTGTGTGTGGTATCATGTCTGAGTGTGGTATCATTTCTGAGTGTGGTATCAGGTCTGAGTGTGGTATCATTTCTGAGTGTGGTATCGTGTCTGTGTGTGGTATCATGTCCGAGTGTGGCATAGTGTCTGTGTGTGGTATCATGTCTGATTGTGGTATCGTGTTTGTGTGTGGTATCGTGTCTGTGTGTGATATCGTGTCTGTGTGTGGTGTCGTGTCAGTGTGGTATCATGTCTGAGTGTGGTGTCGTGTCGGTGTGGTATCGTGTCTGGGTGTGGTATCGTGTCTGTGTGTGATATCGTGTCTGTCAGTGGTGTCGTGTCGGTGTGGTATCGTGTCTGTGTGTGGTGTCATGTCGGTGTGGTATCGTGTCTGAGTGTGGTATCGTATTGTTATTGAGTGTGGTATCGTGTCTGTGTGTGGTATTGTCTCTGAGTGTGAGTCATAACCGTGTGTGGTATCGTATCTGTGTGTGGTATCGTGTCTGAATGTGATATCGTTTCTAAGTGTGGTATCGTGGCTGTGTGTGGTATCGTGTCTGAGTATGGTATCGTGACTGAGTATGGTATCGTGTCTAAGTGTGATAAGTGTCTATGCGAGTAATATTGCGTGTGTGTGGTATCGTGTTTAAGTGTGGTATCGTGTTTAAGTGTGGTATCGTGGCTGTATGTGGTATTGTATTTGTGTGTTGTATCTTGTCTGAGTGTGGTATCGTGTCTAAGTGTGGTATCGTGTCGGTGATATCGTGTCTGTATGGTATCATGTCTGTGTGTGGTATCGTGTCTGAGTTTGGTATCGTGTCTAAGTGTGGTATCGTGTCGGTGGTATCGTGTCTGTTTGTGGTATCATGTCTGTATGTGGTATCATGTCTGAGCGTGGTGCCTTGTCTGAGTGTGATATCGTGTCTGTGTGTTATATCGTGTCTGAGTGTGATATCGTGTCTGTGTGTGCTATCGTGACAGCAAAAATTAAACAAAAATATATACGTTAACTCAGACCCCTCTGACTACAGCTCCCGTAGACACGTCTCATGAAAGCACGTGGTAAGTAATGCAATTTAACAACTGACTAATGTTTCGACTCCTGCATCTGCACAAACACAGTAAATCAACTAACCTTTTTTTTGACAGGTTTCGTGACAGCATTTGCCTTCCAATCTCTGACGAATCACCGTAAACAATTCGTTCTCTATCAATTTTCTCTCATCGATATATTGGCGGATTGTGAAGGATGGTGCTTTTGCCTGCAATGGATGGATGGTTGGATTGATTGATGGATTTGTTAATAATTGATTGATTGATTGATTTATTGATTGATGGATTGGTTGTTTGATTAATTAATAGATTGGTTGACTGATTGGTTGATTATTTGATTGACTGACTGATCGATTAACTGATTGATTGATTGGTTGATTGATTGACTAACTGATTGATTTTTTGTCTGATAGATTTATTTGTTAGATGGTCGATGGTAGGTGGTTCATTCAGCCATTCAGTCGGAGATACGGACTTTTATAATGTTAATATCGTGTCAGTACCCTATCTTTACTTGGTATGTAAAGTTACTTGTAGATCCGTCCGTCCGTCCATCTGTTAGTTCGTTTAAACTCAACAATACAGAACATATTTTGTTTGTTTGTTTGATTCTGGTTTAATATTGTACGCAAGGGTGTTCCACTTATCTGACGACGGAATGTCGACTTCACACGGCTCCACGCTAGTTACGGTGGAAAATCAGGATGAAACCACGTAAATACAGCCCCCGCGATTGCCGGGGCCACATCGTGTGACTACTTCATAAACCTGATACAGAACATATACTACAGAGCGTAATTCACTACACATCCTACCTTTAAGGCGTCGGTGACCCGCTCTTTAATAATGTCCCCATAACCTTTTCTATATTCGTCATGTAAGGCTACCAAATCTTCTTTCCTCAGGAAGTATTGGAACGCCACCGACAAGTCAATCTGAATTATTTAAAAAATGAATATATTAATAAAAAAAAACCACACTATATCTGAAGAAAAAAATATATAAAAGATTAAAAAAAATAAAAAAATAAAAATAAAATATAAAATATAAATTAAAACATAAATGAAAAAAAGAGAGAAAAAAAAAGTAATAAATAAGCAAAAAAAAAAATAAACAAGGTCAAATGTTCTAATGCACAGTGTGGACCAGAACCATAGATAAGATTACTAACATGATACATTTATGTAATCAGAATTATAAACAGTGGATTAATATTCCAAAATAACTGCCTATGTAATTAACTGTCTGGCGTGGAATAAGGAATAATCTGTGCTGGCAACATACTATTAAAACAATTGGAGTTCTCTCTGGAAACACAAGGGATTGTTGTTGCACTTTTTTGTTCTATTCACAGAATTATCTCCCATGTATTGCACCTTTTTGATCTATTTGCAGAATTATCTCCCTTGTATCAGTGAGGCGCATTTATACATGCGAGTCGGTATCTAACCCATTTGTTAGTTTAGGGGTAATAGCGATCAGCCATTAGCCGAATGGTCAATCAGAGGAGTAAATTCGTACTGTATACCTACCCCAACTCTATCGAATGTTGCAACAGCTAGCTTGTCCAGTCTAACTATATGTGCTGTCGATTTGTATCTAACCATGTTGAAATCAGGTCCTCTGATCACTCTCTCTCCTTGATAAATCACAGTCCGGTCTATCTCACCAGTTGAAATTTGTCGCAATAAGGCATACTGGAAATCAGATAACACGTTTTTCATTTCTGTTTTTTATTTACACCGATCGCTTAGAAAGCCATGCTAGCTACTTTTGATGGTTTGATTCACGGGTTTACAGTTCTGAGAATAAAACCCCGCCTTCTTCCGTTTGGAACGCAAACAACACCTTATAAGGCAAACTGTTAATATATGGTCATTGGGTCGAGCTCAAAGCGAGGCAACTTCCGTTTGGAACGCAAACCACACCATATATATATGGCAAAATGTAAACCCGTGTATTAAACAGCTTTACAGATATGCAGTTCAAGGTCACATGGACTGAAACCTTACCTAAGGTCAAGGTCGATGATGGTAAATGGGATCAGGTGCTTATTCGGAAATGCAGGTTAAGATCATGGATTTTCTTAATAAATGAGTAGTGTTAAGTTTTAGGCCTGGGGCCTGTCTCACAAAGCGTGCTTGGCTTATGTCCAACATAATGTCCATGACTCTCAGCATTGAAGGCAATGTGACAATTACGTTGAACGTAAGGTACGCACGCTTTGTACAACAGGCCCCTGGTCAATGTTGATTAGTTTCAGGTCATTGTCAGCGGTACAGATTTTCTGGCCAGGACCAGGATTTCAGAGTTTCCGGTAAGGGTCAGTGGTTTTGTTCCATCGCCATCGACAGGCTGACTTGAGGTTAGGACCAGTGGCACAGATTATCAGGTTAGAGGCATAGTACAAAGTTTCAGATAAGGTTTAGTGGTAGTAGATTCAGGTCAATGCCTGTGAGTTTTACCTCAGAGTCATTTCCAGGTTGGCTACATCATGCAGCTTCGGCTTGTGTTTATGGTCAACCCGTCAGGGACAGTGTTAAATATGGTCACGTTAGTGTCAGTGGTATGTGCTGTAAGTCAGCCTGTCAGGTTCAGTTGTAAGGTTTTTACGGTTAGGGGCCGTTCTACGGCTCCAGCCCCTTTTCAGTAGAGTAGAATTCCAGGTCAAGGTCTGTCGTAAGGAATTCAGATCAGGGTCAGAGTTTCAGGTCAGAGCCATAGTACACATTTTCAGATCAGGATCAGTGGTATGAGGTTAAGGCCAGAATCAGTTGTGTAGTTTAAGGTCAAGGTCAGTGGTACACAAATTCAGGTCAAGGTCAGTTAACCAGAATTTCAAATAAGGGTCAGTGGTACGAAGTTTCAGATCAGGGTCAGTTATACGGAGTTTCATTTCAGAGTTATAGTATAATGTTTCAGATGAGAGTCAGTGGTATGACTTTACGGTCAGGGTTTAGTGGTACAAAATCATCGTCAGTCCTACAGTTTTAGGCCAAGGTCAGTGATGAAATGCGTCGGGTTAGGATTGGCGGTGTAAACCTCAGGTTAATGTCAGTGGCACAGGGTTTCTTGTCAGGTGCAATGTTATAGTTTCAGACCAAACTCGGTGGTGCGGAGTATCAGGACGGGGTCATTAATAGGCTACAGTTTCAGGAAAGGGTCAGTGGCAGGCTACAGTTTCTGCACGGTCAGTGATAGTCTGCAGTGTTATGTCAGGGTCAGTGGAAGACTACAGTTTTAGGTCAGAATCTGTGATAAGCTACATTTACAGGACAGGGTCAGTGATAGGCTGCAGTTTTAGGTCAGGGTCAGTGGAAGGCTACATTTGCAGATCAGTGCCAATGAGAGGCTACAGTATCAGGTCAGAGTCAGTGGTAGGCGACAGTTTCAGATCAGGGTCAGTGATAGGCTACATCCAGGTCAGGGTCAGTGATAGGCTACAGTTTCAGAACAGGGTCAGTGATAGGCTACAGTTTCAGAACAGGGTCAGTGATAGGCTACAGTTTCAGAACAGGGACAGTGATGGCTACAGTTTCAGGTCAGGGTCAGTGATAGGCTACAGTTTCAGGTCAGGGTCAGTGATAGGCTACAGTTTCAGGACAGAGACAGTGATGGCTACAGTTTCAATACAGGGTTAGTGATAGACTACAGTTTCAGGACAGAGTCAGCGATAGGCTACCGTTTCAGAACAGGGCCAATGACAGGCTACAGTTTCAGGTCAGAGTCAGAGATATGCTACACTTTTAGAACAGGGTCAGTAATATTCTACAGTATTAGGACAGGGTCAATGAAAGGCTACATTTTCAGGACAGGGTCAGTGATAAGCTACAGTTTTAGGACAGGGTCAGTGATAGGCTACAGTTTTAGGACAGGGTCAGTGATTGCTACAGTTTCATGACAGGGCCAGTGGTAGGCTACAGTTTCATGACAGGGTCAGTGATGGGCTGTAGTTTCAGATCAGGGTCAGTAATAGGCTACAGTTTCAGGACAGGTTCAATGATTGGCTACTGTTTCAGGACAGGGTCAGCGATAGGCTACAGTTTTAGGACAGGGTCAGTGATAGGCTGCAGTTTCACGACTGAGTCAGTGGTTGGTGGGTTACAGTTTCAGTACAGGGTCAGTGATAAGCTACAGGTTTAGGACAGGGTCAGTGAAAGGCTACGGTTTCCGCAAAGGGTCAGTGATAGGCTACAATTTCAGGTCAGGGTCAGTCATAGGTTACAGTTTCAGATCAGAGTCATTGGTAGGCTACAGTTTCAGGTCAGGGTCAGTCATAGATTACAGTTTCAGGTGAGGGTCGGTGGTAGGCTACAGTTTCAGATCAAGGTCAGTGGTGCACGTAGCAGGTCAGACACAAATATTTACCGTTCCAGGTCGCCGTCGGTAATACAGAGTACATTGTCATTGCACTCAGTATAATGGATTTTGGTGACCAAAATATCTTGAAGATTGTAGCAAAAAGCCTCTGGATTTAAAATTATTGAAAACAGTCTGTAAAATAATATTTATATATACACGTCGATTATTTGGAATGAGTATGGAATGTTTATGATTATATTCTCAAAAAAATCTCTAAATTCGGTGGCATCCAATCATTTTAATAACTAAAATCTTTTAATTTCTTCGTGTTAACAGTTGGGTGCATGCAATAAATGTGGTCGCCCTTTTTCACGAGCAATGGTTTACATTGAATCGTATGTTTCGGCATGGTGCAGTAAAAACAGAAGAATGTACGGAAAGCAAATAATTTCATGACAGTACCTCATCGTAATCCGCCGTTTGGAAGGAACGTCCCAGAAGAATAAAAGCCGCCAAAAGCACTACAAGTATCCCGGCGAAGATAAAACATGAACAGCAGCAAGTCCTGTCAGATGGCATGTCTGGAACATGGGAAATGGCTGGGATATATAACTGGAAATAGCAAAAACACACCCAAATCTGTTTTGTGACTTAAATAAAATGCTACCGAGTATTTGTTTATTCGTTTGTTTGAGTGTGGTTTAACGCCTTACTTAAGGTTATTTCACTCACCTGACAGCGGGCCAGCATAATGGGTGAAGGAAATCACCCTCGATGATACTGGCAACAAACAGACAGGACAATCACAGGACGTTATCACAAACAGATCGGCTTCATGCTGCTCCTATGTTCTGAAAGCCCCAGAGCAAGAGGAAACTCCTTATCAACCCTCCGTTGTTACCCAGTAAAAACCGCACTTGCAGTTTTCTGTATGGATAGCGATACTTGTAAGACAATGGATAGTGTCCTAATAAATGAAAGGCTTTGCGATATTGGAAAGGGCGGGTAGACCGAGATGCCCTTGAGACATTGGCTATGGAGGATGGATAGTGATTACCGCGAGACATTGGATAAAATGAGACGCCCTTTAACACATTGGATAAGGTAGGTAGACGGGAATGTCCGTGAGACATTGGATAAAATGAGATTAGCTTTAAACATTGGATAAGGTAAATAGACGGGAATGTCCGTGAGACAATGGATAACATGAGATTAGCTTTAAACATTAGATAAGGTAGATAGACGGGAATGTCCGTGAGACATTGGATAAAATGAGATTAGCTTTAAACATTGGATAAGGTAGATAGATGGGAATGTCCGTGAGACATTGGATGAAATAAGATTCCCTTCAAACATTGGATAAGGTAAATAGACGGGAATGTCCGTGAGACATTGTATAAGATGAGATGCCCTTTAAACATTGGATAAGGTAGATAGATGGGAATGTCCGTGAGACATTAGATAAAATGAGATTCCCTTTAAATATTGGATAAGGTAGATAGACGGGAATGTCCGTGAGACATTGGATAACATGAGATGCCCTTTAAACATTGGATAAGGTAGATAGATCAGAATGTCCGTGAGACATTGGATAACATGAGATTCGTTTGAAACATTGGATAAGGTAGATAGATGGGAATGTCCGTGAGACATTGGATAACATGAGATTCGTTTGAAACATTGGATAAGGTAGGTAGATTGGAATGTCCGTGAGACATTGGATAAAATGAGATTCCCTTTAGGCATTGGATAAGGTAGATAGATTGGAATGTCCGTGAGACATTGGATAACATGAGATTCCCTTTAAACATTGGATAAGGTAGATAGATGGGAATGTCCGTGAGACATTGGATAAAATGAGATTTCTTTAAACATTGGATAAGGTAGATATCTGGAATGTCCGTGAGACATTGGATAACATGAGATTCCCTTTAAACATTGGATAAGGTAGATAGATGGGAATGTCCGT
>JAQQZZ010139477.1:0-13247 GCA_030265115.1 Mopalia vespertina | reverse complement strand
GGGGGTCAGAAAGCTCTTGAGTTATAGATGGCTGGAGATTCATTCTATTTTCCATGTACTTTTGAAAATTATATTAGTGGAATATTATTCACCATATAACCCTTCTACATGTCTGTGTTATTTAGACAGAATAACATTACTCTCATCATCAACAACTATTGGTGACTTTAAAAGAACAATGTTAATAAAATAGTTGTCTCAAGTTAATGCCTCAAACACAATTATTCTTGTTATACTTAGCTTTAGTGAATATACATGAATGTAATTGATTTTAAAGAAGAAGTTTCACAGAAGCTCTCACACTCTGATAATCTCTTATTATTATTCACTATACCCTGTGTGATTTGAAAATGAACAGATTCCAGTGATGTTCATGTTTCACAGAAGCTCTCACACACTGATAATCTCTTATTATTATGCACTATGGGAGATATTGCAGGTCTCGCGTCATCTTTCAGGGATTCACAAAAGAAACTGCATTTTAACTGAAAAATATTAAATAATTCCTTTTTTAACTCCAAATATTTAATATTTTAAATACATTGGGTTTTCATAACATCAAAAGGCTGCCTAACTATAATCTTATTCAATTTTGGAAAATCAATATTTCAATATTTCATAATAGGTACTTCAGAAAATGACTTGCAACAATCCTTATCTCCTTCATGGCATCAGGATTCTGTTCCAATGTCAGTTCTGTTATTGTGTGATGCCATCTGGTGAATGTATGGACAAACCATTGTAAAACCTGGAGATCTGAAAGTATTAATCCGATCAAACATGTTTAAAAACATGTAGTGTGTTGAGATTGTAAAAATTCTCAATAGAGAGTGATATTCATTGAATTACACAGGCTTCATAAGATTCTCCCTATTCCCATTCTACACCACTGATAAACCCACTCTACAGCGCTTATTTATTGTGTCATTATGCACTATAGTGAGACATTTGTACAAAGTTTTCGTCATAAAGACATCATCGCCACTGTGACCTTCAGGCGATGTTGCAATATTATATAACTTTTTGCAAGACATCGTTCTAGTACTGGCCCTGTTGTACTGTGACGTCCTTGCCTGCTCTTGTACAGCATAGTATACTTTTGTCAGCCATTTCAAGGTTAGTACATGAAAATCACATTTTAATATAAAAAATGATGCAGCATGAGAGAAAGATTATTCAGTGAAGCCAGTGTATTACAGCAAAAATCACTCTCCTGTATTAATACTACAAATCACTCCCTGGCTGCTCATGATTTCGTCACACTAATAGGCTCTCGTCGAATAGCCTCTTATAAAGTAAGTTAACTATTTAATAACCTATAAGAATAACTTTGAATGAAACTGACTGCAGTTGGTGCCTGTGTGTCTACAATCCCTTTACGTTAATAGGCCATAATTTCTGTGTAAGGTTTGGATACATGATTGTTACTCTCATGGTTTGCTTTAATGTACGTTGTATAGATATCCAACATTCTGTTATGTCAAAGGCGCATAAAGAAATATATCACTTCACTTTTAAGTGTGATATTGTTTTCAGTCATTTCACGAAGTGATGCTGTATGTTGATAGGAAATATATTTTTACATGTACTAATTTATGAAAGTTTGTGTAACCCAAATGGCCCTATAATAATCAACAATAACCTATATTATTCCGTTCTCTTTTGGTAGACTGGTCAGATTCTGTTCAAATAGACTGTGAATGTTTATTACTTGAATGCACCTCTCAAGCTTTGGGGACAAACATAGTCCTTAACTTAGTTGCATAGTGTAATCTGATTGGTTGATTGTGTCTGATTTTTCTATTCCATGTCTAACTTTTGAAACAATAATCGGTTTGTGTTCTAATTTGCTAGAAGGAAGAACACACTATTCAAGTTTCATTACATTTAACTCGTTACCTTGTTTCGTTTAGTGCAATCTGATTGGTTGATTGTCTGTTTTTCTATCCGTAACCTGTTATCTGACTTCTAAACTAATGATCAGATAGTGATGCACAAATGCTTGCCAATGTTCTTCATATCCGTAACTTCCATGTTCCATTCTGTGTGCCGTCCTGTTATCTGACTTCTAAACTAATGATCAGATAGTGATGCACAAATGCTTGCCAATGTTCTTCATATGAATACACGACTCAAGATCCATTTTTATCGCATTGAACTCTTAGCATTTTTTTGTTCACTGCTGTTAGGCTGATGTCTGTCATTCATCCCATTTAGCCCGTAACTGTTGTGCTTATACTGCATTCTCATTAGTTGATTGCTGATTTTCTATTTTGTTTGAATTGTCAGAGTATTAAATTTCACTGAATGATGGCTATGCTGCTGAGGTTGATGGATGGCACCCATGTTCTATCATCTGGCTATAAATTTCTACATAAATCTAGAATAGCTGGTGGTTGAGAGGGAGCTTCCTGTTGCCCTGTTGCTATCAGAGCTAAGGGGCAACATGAAGCCGATCAGTTTGTGATGTCTTTGTATAAGGTCCTGTGATTGTGCTGTATTTCTCCTGTATTATCTTTGTTTGTTGCCAGTGATGTGGAGGGAGATTTCCTTCACCCATTGGCCTGGGACACCATCATCATGAGTGAAATAACTTTAAGCACGGCGTTAAACCCCAATCAAGACAACACCCTGGAATAAACAATGTTTTTTTTGTATCCCCTAATCAAAGACTCCATTATTGCTCAGGTAAATTGACAACTATTCATGGAATCATGTCATCCGTTTAAACAATGCCATCAGCGGTCTAACTCCGATTACTAACCCTACAATAGGAGGCCCATTCCTGACAGAGCTGGAATACATGTGCTCTACTTATTCTCTATCAGTGATTAGAATCAGTGATAGCATTGATGTACATATTCAGTTTATTATTCAAGCTTGTCTAGCTGATGTGTAATTTATTAATATAACTATCCCAGTGAGGATTTCAATTATGAATACCACCAGGCAAGCTAGACATTCAATGTCAAAGTGTGGATTATTGATGTGTGGTACATAGTGTAACATTGAATGTGTGTGTATGACATTAAGGTGTATGACATCACATTGAGGTGTATGATATCACATTGAGGTTATGAGATCACATTCAGGTGTATGACATCACATTCAGGTGTATGACATCACATTGGAGTGTATGAGATCACATTGAGGTGTATGACATCACATTGACGTGTATGAGATCACATTGAGGTGTATGACATCACATTGAGGTGTATGATATCACATTGAGGTGTATGATATCACATTGCGGTGTATGACATCACATTGAGGTGTATGATATCACATTGAGGTGTATGATATCACATTGAGGTGTATGATATCACATTGAGGTGTGTGATATCACATTGAAGTATGACATCACATTGAGGTGTATGATATCACATTGACGTGTATGAGATCACATTGCGGTGTATGATATCACATTGAGGAGTATGAGATCACATTGAGGTGTATGATATCACATTGAGGTGTATGACATCACATTGACGTGTTTGAGATCACATTGAGGTGTATGATATCACATTGCGGTGTATGAGATCACATTGAGGTGTATGATATCACATTGAGGTGTATGATATCACATTGAAGTATGACATCACATTGAGGTGTATGACATCACATTGAGGTGTTTGAGATCACATTGAGGTGTATGAGATCTCATTTAGGTGTGCGAGATCACATTTAGGTTTATCAGATCTGATTGAGGTGTATGAGATAACATTAAGGTTTCCAGATCAGGAGGTGTTACTGTCTCATTGGGCTCTATGACGTCACCTTACAGCTTTTTGAGGTCACACTGATGTTTATGGGTCACAGTACGTTGTAACTGTCTGATTGAGGTTTTAAACGGCCTCATTGATGCTTTATGATGTAACGTTGAGGCTTTATGATGAGGCCTTTTGATGTCATATTAGGGCTTCATAATGTCACATTATGATTTATGAAGTCACATTGAGGCGTAAGAGATGTAAATATCTCATTGGGTCTTTAGGAGGTCACCTTGAGGTGTGGGTTGACAATGTGGGGTATGAGATCACTTATTTATACAAGGTCCCCTTGAGGTGTGGGTTGACAATGTGGAGTATGCGACCACTTATATATACAAGGTCACATTGAGGTGTAGGTTGACAATGTGGAGTATGAGACCACTTATATATACAAGGTCCCCTTGAGGTGTGGGTTGACAATGTGGAGTATGCGACCACTTATATATACAAGGTCCCCTTGAGGTGTGGGTTGACAATGTGGAGTATGAGATCACTTATATATACAAGGTCCCCTTGAGGTGTGGGTTGATAATGTGGAGTATGTGACCACTTATATATACAAGGTCACATTGAGGTGTGGGTTGACAATGTGGGGTATGAGATCACTTATATATACAAGGTCACCTTGAGGTGTAGGTTGACAATGTGGAGTATGAGATCACTTATATATACAAGGTCACCTTGATGTGTGGGTTGACAATGTGGAGTATGAGACCACTTATATATACAAGGTCACCTTGAGGTGTGGGTTGACAATGTGGGGTATGAGATCACTTATATATACAAGGTCACCTTGAGGTGTGGGTTGACAATGTGGAGTATGCGACCACTTATATATACAAGGTCACCTTGAGGTGTGGGTTGACAATGTGGAGTATGAGATCACTTATATATACAAGGTCCCCTTGAGGTGTGGGTTGACAATGTGGGGTATGAGATCACATATATACAAGGTCACATTGAGGTGTATGGAGATAACCTGAGATTTTTATGTGACCTCAGGCTACCTTTGCATCATTTAACAATATTAAATTTTGCAAATGTATACATGATAATTTAATACTTAAACTACCTATCAACACCTGAGTGGCATTTCATCAGATTCGCCAAAACAGTACAACTGTTTTTCTGTAATTTCACAATATCCACGTCTGTCTTATGAACATGATAGCTTCAAACCAAATTCCCCGATTAACTTCAACAGATGACAATTTACATATGTTTCAATGTATAGTACATGTATGTACAGACTTAGATCCTCAAGTAGCAACAATTTATTAGTATCATTTTTCACCCTATAAAAACAGTGAATTGTTTTTTCGATGTTATCCACTCAGGAATGTGAATGAAAACTAAAAAAATATTTTAGGTGTGAATGTGTGGGGAAACCATCATTCAGCATTTTAGTTAAAAAGTAATTTTGAGGCCCTCTATCGGTATGTTAATAAAGTGTTTTTTTGTACTGATAATGTATATTGATAGAATTACTCTCCTCTAGAATGTGGTCACTGTGTATAACATTGGTCAGTATATCTGACCTGCCTACCCGGTGTATTCTGAAGTATTTTGTAGATATAATTTATGTTGAATACACCAAAAGGTCATTAAAATACTCACAAAAATTTTCATTCAATGCTATGCTTTATCACAAACATACTCATAATGGTAAGAAAATACTCCTAAAAAGGAATGTTTGTACACATAAATGTCTAGCGTAGACAGGTCTGGTGTATGTTCCATTGTCCCTCCATACTCTGGTTAAACCCTATATTAGGATTGTCATTGGGAGTCAAACTGCTGATTACTTAGAATTTATAGAAGTTTTTTCTAGCATTTAGTCTGATTTCCGTTAACTGAAATAGCATTGAGTATACATGTGATATTAAACAGCAATCAAATAAACCACATACCATAATTATATTGATTCCTTACAGTTGACCTGTATGCACTTCCATCACAATTGGGCTTTATTTGGGCTACTTTAACAACTATAAGCTCTCATGTTTTCTAGAAGCATTTCAAGTTATTAATAATTCATATTTTGTAATCAGCAAGAAATTAGGTAATTTTGTATTCTGTCAGATGTGTCCAAGGAAAACAATTAAATATCCACTCAATAATAAAGCTGGATAAAATTAATAAGAAAAAAAAATAGGAAGTGATGATTATTGAGAATCAGTGGATTACTGTTGATGGCCTCTGGACTTTAGATTGTCTCTGTAAATTTAAGATGCCTGTGGTTAGAGGAGCTTGGTTGTGTTTGCCCAGTTAGAAATCCTCTCGGCTTGGCAGAGAGAAACTGACTGACTGATGTGATGTGCTGGGAATCAGCCAGTGAGGACCAGGTATTCAAGGGTTCACAGCTTCCCAGTGTGACAGTAAACAGCCTATCAGAGCAGCAGCTACATGCTTGTATGCTTGTGCGTAAACACTCCCTTCATTCCACCCTCCAGCCTTTATTAACTGTGAAATATGGGCAAATCAATTTGACTATAACCAGTGCAGAGCTTTAACTGATTAGTGACAAGCAATCAGTCGCACCTTACTGTTTGTAAAACTTACCAACGATACACAGATCAGTGAATTCTCTGGTAGAGGGGTTTTGTTTGACCAAAACTCTTTGATTCTACACTTCAGTGAGTGGTTCCAAAGGCTGTCCACCCTTCAGTGGTAATATGGACAGTTCCAAATGATAAA
Organism: Mopalia vespertina; assembly: GCA_030265115.1. Taxonomy (NCBI): domain Eukaryota; kingdom Metazoa; phylum Mollusca; class Polyplacophora; order Chitonida; family Mopaliidae; genus Mopalia; species Mopalia vespertina. Next base: position 6,780 of record JAQQZZ010139477.1, on the reverse strand, counting down.
ACTGCAAGCTTAAGCCAGCTTTTTTCTGATGTGTCCCGCTGCCGCCAATTGATCATTCTCTGCGAGAGGTTCTCTTCAATACCTGTTATTTCTTACAGGTACGTAGATACGACATTCATCAGAGAGCCCAACACATCCCTGGAGAATAACCACTGTGAAAAATGGACTTAATGACAAGTTTGCTGTGTTGTTAGAAAGTGATAGATAGTATTGAATCACTTTTTGCCACTGATTTGCCTCAGCCATAGTAATTTCATGGTAGCCTTTCGTGGTGTGTGGACAGATTGGGACAAGAAAATCGCTTCTCGTGCTAAATGTTCTCAATCACCTGTCTTACATAGGATGGTTGAATGAGATGCTGTGTTCCCGTGATAAAATACAGGGTTGATTCCTCTTAGACAATGGGTGAAACATGCAGTTAATTCCTCCCAGTGAGACAGGATTCCAAAAGAGATCGCAATCTGGCCAGGCTTTCAAGGACACCAATTTAAATTGATCCTGTCAATGCGATTCTTCTGCAGATCAGAGCTATTTGTATTCACTTGTTCATCTCTTGATCGTTTTACTACAGACTTTGTGCGTTTTTCCTCCAAGTGCGTGCATTTCCCAGTAGGATGCTTCGCCTAATTGGATAGAAAATTCTATATCCTCAAGGAAATGTCCTTAAACTGTTAGTAATAGGATTTCCCAGGACTTTAAAATGTATGGAGGTAACATGACAATGGAGTCGTTGACATTGAATAGTACCAAGCTGCAGGATGATGTTGGGCCCTCGTCAATGGCACTTAAGATAGCATCTGTAATCATGTCTGTGGCCCTAGCCAGTGGTCTGTTAGGTAATCTATATGTTATTACTTTCCTTGTTCAAAAGAAAAGCCTAGACAATATAATTAACATTTTCATTGTGAGTTTGTGTATCAATGACATAATGAACTTATGCTTGAGCAATGTCACAGTGCTGGTATCTTACCTGTCCCCAGGATGGAGATCAGATATGGGATTATGTGAAGCCGTCGTTCATGTTCATTATATTTTAATGGGCTGTTCGCTCTGGCACACGAGTCTGATTGCCATCCATAGGTTTATTGTTGTTATCTTACACCCATGGTATCAACATATATCAAAGAAAGCTTACACTATAGTGGTTCTAGTTGCAACACGAATAGTGCCCCTTTTGTTTCTAATTCAACCAAATCTTGGACGTATGACATATTATGAACCAAAACTTTTACGTTGTTTGATAAAGAAGGAGTTTGGATTGTCCACTTTACTTGTGGGTGTCATTCTTATGGTGATTCCTTCTGTCGTTCTTATTATATGTTACGTGTGTATATTTGTGAAAGTGCACACTTCTGCCATGAGAGTCCGCACCAGTCGCAATTGGTTGGCTCGAGAGATTCGAATTACTAAAATGTTTGGAATGGTTTTCCTGGTGATAATGTTAGGCTATTTGCCCTACGGGATAACGCGGGCAGTAGATTACAAGATGAACCTTAGCCCGGATTTCTATGTGGGAATTTCCGTTCTCTACGCAATCGCTAATAGCGCTAACCCATTAGTTTATGGAATTATGGAACCTGTGCTGAGAGAAGCCTGTCTTAAATGTATCCGCATTCAGGAAAAACCCAAGGTGAACCTGTGTTGTTCACGGAGATCACCAAGCACTTGTCATTCTGAAGTCCACCGAGAAAAGGAATCCATTCATTTAGAGAATTGTCAGACTGATGTGACCAGTAACTGTTCTCTGTAATTCAGATACCCTTGTGTCTACATTCACTGCTGTGACCATCAGGGGGAGCCAATGTCTTCATCTCGCCTTACATCCTTAAAGCCCCCATCTCTCCTATCTATTTACAAAGATAAATATTTGGTGCTGTACCCGTGTCTTGTGTACTGTAAAACCATTTTGTGTACAGTATAAGTATCTCTCTGGCGTGAAGTTGTAATTCACTGTAATATTGATAAATCAAAATCTATTGTGGACCACTGTAGTATTTGCTGGTACTGGGGATCATGTGTTTGTGCTAAATAGTGACTAGTATTTAGGTTCAGACCCAAACTTGTTCATATACGGGTATGTGTACAGTTCATATCTTTGTTGCCTTTTATATGTGAAAATCCGCCATTTTTGTCTCCATTTATGTCAGAATTCTGTCAAAATTTTCGTCAAAACTTTTGTCAAAACATGCACAGCATTTGATTGGTCTTCCTCTTCTTAGCATAACATTTCCTCTTTTGTTTTTACAACAGACTTTTTAGTTTTGACATTATCAAATTGAGATTTGCATTTAACTGTCTTGGATAAATTATAAAATTAGATGTTTATTGTGCTACACATGCCTTCAAATATGCTGCTTGCAATTTCAAAAATAAAGCCAAATTATGTAATTGACTTAAATGTGTTATCAGTGAATTGTCATGACATACCAATGATGTGATGTGATTGGCTTCAAAATACTGTATTTACTGTCTTGTGGCGAAAAAATCAATCAGTATATAAAATATTTCAGTTTCTGATGATAAATGTTTTTGTGTTTTCATATATTAACCAAACAGTGTTGATGAAGGCATTTATTTTTTTATCACGCATTCAAAGGGTTATTTATACCAAGGAAAAAAACAGAGATTTAATGCCACCTGCTGAAAATTAGTTGTAGCATTTATTCCCACTTAGTGCATTATTGGAATTAATGGTATCTTGGAAGCTTATGTAAAATTAAAGTAAACAAAGTAGAAGGAAATTTTTTCCACTTAACGGTCCATATGCGATCAATAGGGCCTTGTTTAATGCAGAAGATCTGTTAAGCCGGAAAGTTTTCTACTGGGTTTCTATCTTACATTGTATGTGAGTAAGGTAGAGTAAGAGGTGAGGTTTCCATCATATAAGTCAATTACCCTTTCACCAAATACAACAAATTGTACCTAGCACAGGTACAGTGAATGCCTAAGGTGAGTTAATTACTCTTGAGTACCAAGTTACTCGTAGAAATGCTTCCCTGACATGAGTTTATTTTCAGCTTATTTGATAAATGCTGTACATAAAAGCTGAGTAAAATGGTTATGCTACAACGTAAAAATCTGTCTTAACAAATTTTTGGAACAAAATTATAAATAGAGAATCAAGATACAGTTCCGTGTATATATTGTTAGACAACATGCTGTTAGATCTACTTGAAGAGAAGAGAACACTACATCTATCTCACAGTTCAAGGAAAAGTGAACACAATTTAAAACACCTTCCACATCATAGAGTATGTGGCAAAACAATAGAGCCTTCTTCAAAACATTGGCTCGAACGTACTGATACAGAAAACAATATAGCCTTCTTCAAAACACTGGCTCGAACATACTGATACAGAAAACAATAGAGCCTTCTTCAAAACATTGGCTTGAACATACTGATACAGAAAACAATAAAGCCTTCTTCAAAACACTGGCTTGAACATACTGATACAGAAAACTATAGAGCCTTCTTCAAAACACTGGCTTGAACATACTGCATGTTCCGAAACCTTGAGCCATCAAACAATTGTCTTCATTATACAGGCTGTAGCAAAGCAATGCACCGTCTTGATGTGGGAAAGCATAGTCTTCAATAGGCCGTCTAGTTCAAGCATACATGTTATCTTATATTTTGTAGAATAGAACTGAATATTCAAGGGACATACTAAGTTTGAGTGCACTAAATAAATGAAATGTTGAATATCCATGAATTATACCAAGATCTTATAAAGCATGGTCAACTGTGTATCCGTAAAATGATTGCTTGAACAGGTCTTGGTCAGTGGTAAAAATATCTGGTGAAGAACAAACAATTCACGTACAACACTGTGGTGTAATTCGTGAACTAAATTATGTTTGCCACTGAAGTGCACACAAGAAAGTGCTGAGTGTAAATTGTCTAGATTTTAGTCTTAACACAATGTGATAGGGAGTGTGAAAGTAAAGAAAGAAACAATCTCTGACTCAGCACATGTGCTCAATTGAATAGGTCATTTCGCAACTCACAATTATTTTTTTAAAATAATCTGGTGATTGGAATGCAGTTTCCTGGTGCACTTAGATATCAAGCAACACCTAGACTATCTGTTTGTATTCTTGTGATTGTCCTATATTGTCTTTGTTTGTTGTCAGTGGTCTTGAGGGTGACTTCCTTCACCCATTGGGGTGGCATGCCAGCATGTGAGTGAAATAACATAAAGTATGGCATAAAGCCAAACAAAACAAACAACGTTAAAAGCTCAAAATTTGATATATATTTTTTCTGTTTCAAATCCACAACAGCCAAGCTATTTATCTTGATCATAGAGAAGACTGTATATTGATATTTGAATTGGAAGACTATTCATCTAAATGATAAGGTTTTGACGACATGATTTCAAAATGTTGTATTTTGACAATCAACTTAATACTGGAGAGGATTAATTAGCTACTCGGTAAACTAGGGAAACTACACTTCCCTTTTTCACAACCCATTTTGGGTGTAGGCAATATTTAGCTACTTTGAGTTTTGTGTTAACAGAATAATGTACATTATTATAAAAAAAATTAATGATTTTAATAGCTCTTGTTTTGACCATCTTTGTTGGCATAATTGTCTTCTTGGAGAGTCGGTGAGGATAATTATTATCCTGTGTAAATTGAGTGGCCTTGTTGGAAATTATATAATCACTGACGCAACATGTTGTTGATTAGTGTTAATCTGTTGACAGCTTACATTGTACTTAATTGATATGTTTGACGTGAGCAGCTCTACTTCGTTAATTTCTCACTGTGTATAAAAACTGTTTAAAATTCGGCAGGATGATACAATTTGTAATTATAGAAATTTGATTGTTAAAGTGATCGAATTGCTTTAAACCGGTTAAGGTGTCTTGAAATACATGTAAATTTGAAATGTAGTTGAACTGTTTTCTCTGCATTCATTTTCTTAAACCTTAAATAAGGAATGACCAACTCCTTATCCATTATAATACCTAAAGAGTTGGGTTTTTTTTGCACACTTCCTCTTGACACCTTATATTTTTTTTAACTAACAGGAAAAAATAATTCAAGTATTGTTTGTCAATGTAAAAAGACAGTTCAAAATATATGTTGATCCATTCAGAATTCATCAAATTTAGGAAGTGAAAATAAATTGTTTTAATGTTTAAAAGGATTATTGATGAAAATATGTAAAGTGTGTTCAGGATTTTAAAATTTTTAAAGATTACATAATCTGTTTGTTTTGTAAGAATGACTCTTATGTAAGCTTATGTTTCAAACTAGCATTATATAAGAATTATTATGTTTATATGAAAGTGAGGCTATTATTAGGGGTTCTGAGCATTCTGGTCAGAACACCTTTTGAAATCGATAGGATTATTATTATTATTATTATTTTTATTATATACACTGCTTTAGGCCTTATAAGTCAGAAACTAATAAAGACTCAAATTTCAAATTTTGGCAGATGATAGTCCATGCCGGGGGACAAATGTTGACATGGGTTTGGTCACTTTAGGTCAAGTCACTTGTCGGCCAGTTTGATAGGCCAAATTCTTTTTTAAAATACTACTCGTCATAGGGAACACAAGTGATCAGATTGAAACTTTGTACACATATACTTCATACAATAGCGCTTCATTTGTAGCAAATGGATTTTTTTAATTTTATGCAAATTAGATGTTAAGAAGGCCAATCATAAAGCTCCATTTTCAAAGTTTTCACAAATTAGCAAATAAAGTGTCGATTCATATGTAATCTAGTATGCTGAAGACAATGGGATCATTTATAATTGTCTAGTCCTTCCCATAATGCATCTGGAAGCCAAAACGAGGCTAAAACGGTTAAATTTGACAATTCAATAACTGAACAACTGCTGTGAATTTCGAGCTCAAACTATACGCAAAAGTAATATAATTCGGGATACGAATCCTGACATGTACTTCGTCACTTTAGGTCAGGGCACTTGTCAGCCATCGTGGAAGGTTAAAAAATTCTTTAAAGTCCTACTAGTTGTAAGCAACATTAGTGATCAGATTGAAATTTTGTACACATATACTTCACACAATAGCGCTTCATTTGTAGCAAAAAAAAATTTTAATTGTATGCAAATTAGGTGTCAAGGAGGCCAATGAAAATGTTCCATTTTCAAAGTTATCAGAAACTAGCAAATAAAAGGTGGTTTCATATGTAATCTATTATGCTGAAGACAATGGGATTATTTATAATTGTCTAGTCCTTCCCGTAATGCATCTGGAAGCCAAAACGAGGCTAAAATGGTTAAATTTGACAATACAATAACTGGACAACAGCTGTGAATTTCGAGCTCGAACAATACACAAAAGTAATATATTTTGGGAGACGAATCCTGACAACACAAACAATTGGAAGAAATGTATGCTACGCGAGGCACTAGCCATTCAAAATCTGAAACCTGAATTGAACAGAGACGAGACATCCATTACCCAAATTATGGACTGGGCTCTAATATAAGTTACCCCCCCCCCCCCCTCCAGTATCCTATTCACATAAAGTTTATATTGATAGCTCTACATCAAGGGCAGCAGCACTAATCATGCTATTTTTCTTTCCTTTTGTAATTTATTAGGTAGCATGCTTGCATGTGTATCTAATATGAATTTCATGCTACTAATTGGTGGGTTTTTTTTCTCTCACAGATTCCTTCTACATCCTTAAATAACAACAACCATTAGAATTCAATTTTCTACATCTTTATCTCTATTTTATCCCATTATGGTGCCAGCACAGATTATTTCTTTCTCAGCTCCAGACAGT
>JAQQZZ010139466.1:0-13248 GCA_030265115.1 Mopalia vespertina | reverse complement strand
TTTCAGAGAAATCCATGTGTATTATGGCAGAATGGTCAGGTAGAATATCTCGTAAAGAACGCAGCACACTGTATTGGCGCCTTATGTTGTATATATGTTTGCTTAATTTGTCTCTCCTCAGCTGAAACTCATCACGTAGGTGTCCAAGTGTGCCAAACTTCTCATCTTTGAAAGTTCTTTTGACTGCATCGCCTTTACCAACCTCACGATCCTCCACTCGGTCTTTCCATTGGTACCATTGTACCTGTTGATCTGGATCATAAGCTGATGATGGGAATAGCTTGTTCTTGCATTGACCACAGTCTTCGTACCAACAGGGTTTGCTTCTTGGGTCACAATGGGAGTCTTTCAACAGTCGTTTTTGCTTTTTGACTTTGTTCCGTGCTATGGTTTCCTTTTTGCCAGCCTTGATACAGCTAATATCATTCCAATTATAATAAACGGAGATCAATCGTCTCATTGTGAAGAACCTTGACGGGTTGGCTGATTGCCGTTTAATCTTACTTTCTGATCAATTGTTAGATATGTCTAGGGTCTTAGATATCATGTGTATAAGTCGGTATTTTCTGAGAAGTCGGCCTTTCAAAAGTTGAGCAAGTGTTCGCCTTACTTTGCCGTATCGATACAGGTCTTTGGTGTCATCTATGAGAGCGTTGTGAAATATAGGAGTTTTCTTCACATCCGCAGATACTTTCTGTCCTTTTAACATTGATCCAAGCCTTGGACCGAGGGCTATTTGTTTTCAGTTTCACGCGCAGGCGATTTGCCAGTTTCCGTAACCTTTCAACTTCTCTGTTTTACAGATATAAATTCTTCTAATTTGTTAATGGTTCTGTAGGCTTTAGCCCTGTCTGCGTATTCGGGTTCTTCAAGCCAATGAGCGACGGCTAAGTACATTAGGTCTCTGGAGTATATCTACAGAGTCTGGAGACTGAGGGGGTGTAGCCGATATTGAAGCCAGCTCGAAATGTCTTTTACGTTGGCGTTGTTCCGCTTTTTTAACTTTCCAATTTTTCTTCATGCTACGTTTTTCTCGTTTTGAATCAATATTGTGTATCGTCTTAATTTTTCCTGCTTCTTTTCTCTCTTTATATCGTTGTTTTCGGTCTTAAGATACCGTTTATATCTTTCTGGATCTGATTTAATATTTTGTCTGGATCTTCTTGCTTTTTCTGCGGCGGATAAACCCATTCTGTAAAAAAAATTACCGTTTTTTAAATCAATTAGTTGTGTTTGTTTATTGCACTGTATAATTCTTCTGTTTGAGCGGATTTGTAAAGCTAAAATGTTCACTTTGTATAAAATATTGTCTCTACCGTCACCGAATAATCTTTACTGTAACCAGCCTTTGGTGGTGGTAAAGACCGGTGACGGTAAAGACGGTTTGTACATATATGGCACGTGAGGAGATCGTTGTTCTTGCAAATTGCGCGAATCGACTTGTGGAATTCTGTCCAAATAACCTTCTTAAACCACCCAAAGATTATTTATTAGCATGCTATTTATGTCATGGAATGACGGAACGGTAAAGACAAAACAGCGATGTGCGCATAGCCAATTTAAACTCACATTTAATTTCCTTTTAAGCCAATGGTGGAAGTACAAAGTTTTTGACGCGGGATATTCCCTTCACTCTCGTCTGCGCCCTCACACCACGTGATCTACGAGAAGAGTGGTCTACCTTTGCTTGTAGTGGTGACGGTAGATGTGGTAACGGTAAAGACAGTAATATTAGGACAGACACAAAAGTGTATTTAAAAAAATTATAAGCATGTACATTACAAATAAGAAATAAGCATGTTTAACTATTACACAGACTGAAATTATGTTGAGCCTGCTACAATTCAAAAACAAGTCTGTTCATTTATGAGAATTCACTTTTGGGACAGCCAATATTGACATATCCTTGTCGCATAAACATCATAATATATGCACCAAAATAATATATTCCTATAAACTTTCATTTTAATCAACAAAGATCTACCCAGCACACAATAAAACCAGAAAAACGAGTTGTTATATTTGGAAAAGAAAACGATGATTGGTGTCAAAGTTGTAGGACTCGGTTTTGTGTCTTTTCTGTAGAATGACCCACTTATCATGTAGAGGGGAGGGGTTGGGTAAAAATGATAGATGCCGCTGTCATGTAGTGGCAATAAGCTAAAATGGGAATAACTAAAAAAGGAAGGGTGGACCCTACACTCTAAGAAAACATGGTTCTGAAATTGTTCTTCCTATGTCAAGAAGGTTCTTCAAAGAACCGTTTAGGTGGTAAATGGTTCTTCAGACAAAATCAACGATCAAAAGGTTCTTCGTGGCGAAAAGAGTTTTTTACGAAGGAAAATGGTTCTTCGGGGGAAATGAAAACGAGTGTATAATCACGTGATATTTGAAATCCAGCGTCCATGTTCTCCATTTTGTTATTGTCGAATTGGGTGAAGTTTTCAACCATGTTTTGCGTTTTTTCAACGATACTGGTAAGTACATAAGTCTGCTTTAGTAAAAAACATTCGATTTAGCTTCGAAAGAACGTATCATTAACCAATTAAAGTGTTAATTGGTAGACGGATGGGTGACGATTGGTTCGGTTTGCAGGCAGACTGCATTAATAATACAAATCTAAATTTGTATCTCCCGCCTTAGCAACTTGCTGATTGCGAAATTGTTTCAAATTGATTTGGAAAAAATTAAGTTAATGAACTTAACGGCAACCCTTTTTTCTTAACTGTGTTAACTAGAAGGAAATCGAAGCCAACTTTCAACAACAACCTGTACATATTAATCTCCCGGAGAAAAGTTGCCCCAAAAATACCTGGAATTTTTTTTTATTAACTTATTTATCATTACATATACAGTTACAGCAGTGACAGTTTTATGTACACATCACAGCAAGTGTTTTTATTAGGTATAGAGAAAAAACCATGCCAGTATTAAATGTAGATGCTCTGATTTGGAAATTTTACAAAACGGTAATTAAAAAAAATTGTGAAGTTCACTCAGATAACGATTACTGGCTTGTTCTCACATTAACTGCTTTAAACTGTCCCATCTTCTCTCGATCTTCCACTCCAGTGTTATATTCAGCATTTGTCAACTCTTGTTAGCTTATTTGTTCTATATGTTTTAGCTTCCCTGCCATCAAATAAAACACAATAAAACTGGTAAATGAAATGGTGAAGGTAAAATTAACTTTGAAACATAGATCTCTGGTAAGGTTGTATCGTGTCAAGTAACAGAGTATGTTACATTGGTGACTATACAGGGTTGCATTTCGGTCACATTTCAAAAGGTGTTTACATTAATATTTTCCTTCAAAGGGTAACATGGATTACAATGTAAATTTTAGGTGTGACATTTGCAATAGTCGGAGCAAGTATATAGATAATATTACTATTAAAATTAATTCAGTATTGCCAAAGTTATAATTGTATGCAACCACAAATCACCAACACCATTATAAACTAAAAATATTGCAAAGTGTGATGGCCACGTTGAGCAACGCACTCACCACGGTTGTTAGTTCACAGTGATAGCATTTACAGTTATTGGCTGCCTATAGAAGACTATTAGTAGTTCAGACTAGTGTGATACTCCTTCAAACGATCTTATTATTTCATTTATCTCTTTTTGAGTTATAGTCCTATTTATTAGTTTAATAAGGATTTGTATCTCGACTATTATACTTCTTTTAGACCCAACAATTCCAACAATAATCATCGTGTTAGAAGGATGTAAAGAGGAGTCACAACGTAATCAGGGAGACTAGACTAAGGTTTGAGCCGTGGGGTTCTGAAGTAAACGAAATTGATTTGAAGATGCCTGTGGTAGCGACTTGCTGTGGTATTACCTTTTATTCTGTTTGTGAGATGAAGGAGCTAACACAAAATTGTGACACAACTGTATCTCAGAATGTTATGTTGTATAATCTAGTATATATTGTTATCTGTCTGCACCTGGCTTACTTTGGAAATCACTTGGGCGCAAGTTATTCACATGCGGAACAAATATGTTGTTGTGTGTGACGCTCTTCAACGCTGTTTGACATGGAATGATTCCTTATCGTGTGAAAATATTATACTGTATTGGGTCAGCTTTTAATCAGACTGATAAAAAGTGATTGTTTTGTTACTGTAAATGGCATTGTGGTGGCCTTTTTGGACCAAACCTTTTTTTCAAGAGTAACTTTTCTCTAAGGTTACAGATAATGACTATTCAATTGTTATAATTAAAAATGTTCCTAATTTACTTGCGAATCGAAGCAATAGTCTGTACGAAAAGAGACTGCGTCTTGAAATCAGGCTCAGTATAGATTCTATGAGAAGAAACAACCTTTTTTTGGCTCTTCCACAGTCATAAAGTTAAACATGTTCGCGGATTTATCTGTAACGTGTTTATCAACCAGATCATCTTTTCTCATGAAACATTGCCGATCCTGTGTTGTTTTATATTGACGATCACATGAAGACACAATACTTTTAAATCATAAATATTTCAATAGGTGTCAAACAGTATAAACTGACAGTATGATATGATAATGTGTCCTAATAATGTATTGAAATGTCATCGACACATCGGATTGTGAAAACATGCTGGTTACCATTTGTATCTTTTCACTGAAATTATGATCAGGATTTACTAACTTATTTGATAGTGTAAGTATACATAATAGAACTTATTGTTGACTTTGTGTTCATTTTCATGAAGTTGTATTATCAAAGTGCCCAGTAACTGAAGTATATATGTCCTCTTCCATTATCTATTTAGACAATAATTATCACAATTAAAGCGTAGTAAGCTCACATGTTAAATATTTTTGTTGCAAAAGATGTAGAACACTAGTCCATACATGTATTCAAATTTATATTTTATTATTTATCAGACCTGTTCAGCAAAGGTTTTTTAGACAGTAAATGTGTATATAATTTCTACCGATCTCAGCAGCTACAATTGGGATTTTTATATCTTTTATGCTAATCAAATAAACTACTTTAAGCAACAGAAAAGTAGTTTCTTGAACCGTTCACAATGCTATCCCATCGAACTTTTACTTCAGCTTCACAGGGACATGAACTGACAGTCAAATACTAAAGCAATTATAAGTGTTTTTACCAGTAGATGGAGAACTTTTAAAAATTCTCGCAAGAACTATATTTGAAAGTTCTTCAGAGAAACCTTTTTAAAAATGTTCTTTCAAGAACTAATAGATGTTGTCTATATAATCCACTCTGAAGAACTTTTAGAGGTTCTTGGAAGAACTATTTTTAAAGGGTTCTTCAAAGAACCATTTTTAGAGGGTTCTTCAAAGAACTTTTAAAGGTTCGCTATATGATCCACTGCGAACAACCTTTTTTTCTTAGAGTGTAGGGCTGTCATGGGGTGGTGTGGGTGTCTTCCCGTGATGCTTTGCGCGGCATTGTGTGGAAATCTAGGTCATTTGGGCTAGCATTTGCTATGTCATCACAAGGGAGGGATGTTACTTATCATGTCATGGGAAGCTAAAATGGGAATGAATCAAAAAGGAAGGGTGGATCCTAGGGCTGTTATGGGGTGGTGTAGGGGTCTTCCCGTGCTGCTTTGCGCGCCATTGTGGGGGAAATCTAGGTCATTTGACAGGTCGGTTCATTAAACGTACATAACCTGGCTACTGTATTTTTTCTTTCAATTTGTTTACTTAAAACAACTGGGCGGACTCTTAGCTATATGTGCATGGCCATAGACGTGTACACATTTGTGTATTAAAAGGGTATCATATATTTATTTACTCATGTATTTAATGTCTATACAGTTTACAATTTATCGAACAGATCATGTACAATGTTTTTAAGTAGTCGCTCTCTTTCTTTCATTTATATTTATTTTCTTATGTTTCATTTTTCATTTATTTAAATATTTGTGTCCATGCCAAATTTTGTTTTGTATATATACACCTCTTTCAGGTTATGTAAACCTTTTCTTCTTAGATCAGGAAAGGCATTTATATAGTCTTGTCCGGCTTGCCAATCCTTTACGTCAAATAAATATTGTTTAAACCAAACCTGTGTTTACTCAGGTTAAATGGGAGTCAATGGTTTTCACGGTTTAACAACAGTACTACCAAAGCACTCAATCTTCGCTTTGTCAACCTTTTTGAATTCATGGATGGAAAAATATGAATTCAATTCCCCAGTCAATTAAGAATGTATGTAAGTGTTTAACTTCAACAGCTTTGGGAATCTATTTCTTCTGAACTGGAAATAAAATAAACACAGTTCCAAAATGTCTTTTTGTTTGTACCAAACAATGTGTTCCAATTACATACTTGTTGGTTATGTCATTGTGCTAATTGAATTAAGTGCTAAACTCTAAAAATAACGGACACTAGTGCAATCAATCTCTTGCTCACAACGGTTTTGTGACGTCACTAAATTACAATTTACACATCGACTCTTATCTGTCATGTTGTTAAGTGTATGAATAATAGCCCGGAGTAATGACTAAAGCCGTCAAGCTATTTATCAAAGTTACGGAGTCGTTGATAAGAATATTTATCAATAAATCGTTTTTTTTAATTTGGTTTATGTGTAGACAACTGCCGTTAGCTGACAAACACCAATGGTATATAAAGTGTTATAGCCCGTTACCTAGTCTAAAGCAAATCAACTTATCAGGATGGGACGAAGTGAAATGAGAGGTTCCGAAAAGATAATAGCCGCGTGTGTTCTTCTGGCGTTATTCGTAGATGGTGAGTAGGCTATCGAATTTTTACAATGAGATTATATACTTTTACTCCCATTTTATTTCACGTTCATGGTAGCAAGTCCGTTTGTTGACAATCAGGTATATGGGTGAGTCACACGATGTGGCTCCGGCAATCCCGAGGGAGGGGGGTTACGAGCTTTACTCCTGGTTTCCACTGTAATTAGGCAAGGAGCAGTGTGAAGTGGACAATCCGTAGTCATATAAGTGAAATACCTTGACTACGACGTCGAATCCCAATCAAATTAGGGAACAAAACATTTTATTTTACGAGAACACACAGCCTTAAGTTACACACATTCTCATTCTGTTAACATTGTTAAGGAAGACATTGTATGTCAATGTATTGCCACTAGAGTAATTATTTGACAATAACTAATATAAATCACTATACGCTGAAATGAAAGAGCAAATTGTCCGTTTTGTAAATGCTCTTTGTAAGTTTATATGACAACTTACACTTGCTTTCCCTCCCATATGGAGCCCATCAGCATATGAAACAACACAACGATTAACTGTTTATCCATCAAAGAAATTAAACAACATAACTTATAGAGTTAGTTAATGTCAAAATAGACCATTAATATCTTGTGGTGTTGTTCGTGTAGGAGCAATTACAATTTTTATCATAATGGTTTGTTATAGACGAATACTTCCATGGCTTAGACCTGATGTAAATCAGTGAGATTATTCAGAGAGTAATGTTTGTCATCAGGGTTACCAGATCGGTCTGACCATATAGCATTTTGTAACCATCTAGCTTTTCAACGAAGGTTGCAACTTTGGGATAAACTGGCGCCCATTTTGTAAACAGGCTCTTTCCAGGAAGTCACGTGGCGGAGCTCCATTCTTCGCCATTCTTGCGAAAAATCCAGTTTTTTAAATATGAGGGAAAATGTTTTGTGGGTAAAAACAAAATGGAACAAATATTTGATTTAGAGATAATCAAATTTGTTAGTAACTTTAAAAAGAATTGCATTGAGCTGCATCTGCAAGACATCATAACACAGCCCCGGGGTATTTTTATTTAAATGTAGTTTTACAGATTAAAGGCACGATTTAATGTTACTCACTACTTAACATTGTCCTGTTATATCAACAAGCCAACTATGCTCTAGATCATGGAGGCAAGACTGTGACAGTTTCAATCAAAACACCATAGAACAGTACTGACTATATCAATGACGTCGTTCTTGTGTAGACCTCTAGCCGATAATTATTGCCATTATTTCGATAATTATTTCGTCAATTTGACGACTGTCTGTCTACTAGGCAAGGTATGCCCCTTACATGTGCTAGTACAGTGTTGTCACTCTGGTTTTACTTCAAGCATATCACATACAATTATGCTAGTAATAACTTAATTGACTGTCAGTGTATCGTGTTTTATAAATATATTTGTTTAAACAACACAGTTGTATTGTAAATTGACGACTGTAAACTAATGTTACAAATATATTATGTAGTCCTTGAATTGCCCTCTTTCTCAGAAATGAAACAATGAAACGGATAGACTATATAGTTAACAAGTATAGGCTTAGTGAAAGAGTGGGTATTTGTGAGTATTTTAATGTTTGCGACAATTCCATACAAATAACGATAACAAAATAAATTTGAAAAGTTATTACCTTCAAACATATTTGTCCGCGCCGCCATAACCTACCATATGACTCCTCAGCTACAAAAGGGGAGATATGTTTGGCTGCTTTGTTTTGGTAGACAGAGTCACATGTAATGAGCAATATGTTAAGTAGCCATGTGTCTTTTATTATGTTAACTCACCCAGACATGCGCAGCAATGTGGTTAGCTGATTGGTCAAGCGGCACACACCTCCCGCCACCATTGTTATAAAGTCTGCCCCCATAATATGTTTACGTTGTAATGGACTAGCTAAATTTCTATTGTGAATAAGAATTGAAAAATAAATCGCAAAAATACCAAGTTGGCATTATTCGATAGCAAATTGCACGCTCAACTTAATGCGTAGCTTCGTTTGTTTAAGTTAAGCATAATCTGAAGTGTTAACAAATCTGTTTCAGCTTCTTTGGCGGCTTGTGCGATGAGTTTCAAATACAATTCTAAGTATGGGTTGTGCACTCATCAAATCCTCGGAAACCCAACATGCCCCACGGACTACTGCCTGAAACTTAACCCTGGATCCCGGGCTCAAGTGCTTCGTAAAACAAAGATGTGTACAATAGCACCTGCATGTAAGTAAACTGATTCTGAACTAAACTGACAAGAAAAACATGCTGGCCATTTCACACTTCTTTGAAAGAAGAATAGCGATGAAAGCAGAGAACACTATCGCTTCCAAATGATGGAAAATAAATGTGTCTGTTTGAATGTATCTCTCTTTGCTGTCATTCTCCTTCGACAACAGTGCAATTAGTGAGCATGTCTTTGCTCTGTGGATCAATTCGACGAGAAGCTATTTGTAAGACAAAGGGGAAAAAGTGAAGAAAGAAAATATATCTATTGTCTTTGACTAGCGTTAGCGGAGTATCGATTTCCAGCCTCCGTCATGCGTTTATATGTATTAAACGTAAGGGTTAGGCCTAAACTAGTATATTGGGCTAATTACGTGGGTGATTTATCGACGTTGCATATATACCGAGACCGCAACATCAGCAGACGACATACCCTGTGAAACCTTGTACGCTGCTTTATTTGTTCTGATGATTTCGATGGATTCACGTTAATTGTGGAGTTTTCATTAGTCAACTATTTCATACTTTTTGTTTTTTTCTCGACCTATCAAAATACCGCAGATCACGGGATTCCCCATTAATCGTAACTTAAAGTCGCACCGCGAGAATGCGTCTAAAAGACAAAGCCTTACAGTGCATTGAATGAGTACATAGAATTCTTCATGTTTTCTATTTACTACCTAACTTAATGTTACCTGTCTATGTTTCATTTAACAGTCATAACTTATGGACTTCTGGGTACTGGAGGAATGTCAAAACCGTTGAGAAGGTAAAACTCTCCAAGTCACGAACAATGAGCCCAACTTCTTTTCTTTAGGAGAAAACCTTGACCGTTTCTCCGGTCAAACCGATGACATTGGGAAAGTTTTTGCCTTTGATTGAAGCAAACAAACACCCTGTACATTAACTTGAAGCTATTTGGAACAGTAAATAAAACATAAATTGTTTATGTATACTTTCTCCCTGTCCACTTCATCCTTGCTCAAAACATCAAAATGATTAGGACGTAAAAACAGAAAACTTGTGTGTAAACCACTTAAAACTTTTCCCCATTAACCTACTACCTAATTCTCTTTTATGATGAACATAAATGGAGTTTTCAATAAAATCCAATACTGATATGTTCACAATCCTTTTTGTGCAGAATCTCGTCTCCGTTTGACAAATCTAAACACTACACTCTACTGATCGATGCTCATTAAGATGTCATGGCTGATCCACCTTAACGCTTTTTGTCAAAATGCGCACTCCCTACACAACACGGAGATTCAGAAGTCTGGAGCCCTATTTCCATATAAGAAAACATAGACCGGGAGCCAAGGACGTTTGGTGATACGAACGAGGTGCCAATATCATAACCGAGGAGTATGAAGGATTCAACATGAATTATACAGAAAGGTATGTCTGCAGGGGAGCAGCTTATCTGTTTAGGCTATGGGACCTTTCAAAAAGACCTAAAATAGGCCAAGCCCAAACATTGCAGATACGATTCCAAAATAGGCATAAAATTTTCGCATAAACATACTTGTATGTAGATCATTTATAACGAACTTGACAGCTTTTTCATAAAGACCCCCAGAAACCCACCAATGGGCCCCAAATTTGAGCCAGCGTGTGAGATACAGTTTACCTGAACATATTCATCCAAAAAAGTATCAAATGATCCCAGACAGGAAAAGTAGTTTGGTGCACTTACCTAACCTGAAGCTCTATAGGTCCGACCCGAAAACAACCCAAAAAATAGTTCGTTTGCTTGATTGGGGTTTAATGTCGTACTCAACGGCATTTCAATTATATGACGAAGGACTGTCCATCTCTCACTGTTCCTAGCCTAATTACGGTGGAAAATCAGAATGGAACCGTACAAACCACTCCGCGATTTCCGGATCTACATCGCGTGACTCACATATACACATGGTGGTCGACAGACGGACTCGATCCCGTGAACGGTAGGATTAGTAAGCGCACATGCTGTCCACTAAACCACGGCCGCGGGTTCCTTAAGAGTTCAACCATAAGATACTGATCATAAATAGTCGTAAATTGTGTGCATTGCCATGTCGGTATGAAGATCGTTCATGACAGACGCAACAGCAAAGATGACCCCGGAAGACCCCAAAAAAGGCCCAACTTTGAGTTAGCTCAAACATGGGCGATACCAGACAAAACGAAGTTTAACTGAACACGTGCATCTCAAACATAAAATGACCCAAGTAAGAAAAGTGGTATGTTGCGTTATTCCTACATGAGGCCTTAAAAGTCGTTCCTCTTGACACCGTTAAAAATTAAGCTAGCTCAAACATTGAAGATACTGGTCAGAAAAAAGTCATAAACTATGCGCATCACCATGCTAGTGTAACGCACATGCTATTTACCGTTATATAATGGGAGGTCACTCTGCAGGTACTGAATGGAGTCCGGTCAGTGATTATCGCCCCGATGTCATCAACGGAAACTGTCCAGTGTGAATTAGATATTTTGTGATAGTTATCAGGTTATTTTATGACCGAGACAGTATTCTGTTGAATAATTAAATGATGTGCAATCATTTGGCAAGCGGGAGTGTAGTATTATTTGGAACAAGGACGATATTGTATCGGCGACATCGACTTCCTTGTTTCCGCTAGAGGGCGCTGTCCAGAGGATATAAAAGGCAGCACAGATTGACGATCGCGACAGTCAGAGATAGGTTTTCTCCAGAGACAGACAAGCTGTATTGATCGGGTCCAGGACTTGTTAGTAAGTTGGACATTAATCTACACATATGACATAGCACTACAACTAGTCGCCGGTCTGAGACGCGGTTAGCGTAATAGCCGCTGACCGTAGCTAGGGCTAGGCCTCACTCATCAATATATCCTCACTCATTTAATACAAATAACTATTTGTCGTAACTCGTCCTTGGTTCTGAGTCAGACTCGCATTGCGGTTCAATCGGCGGGTATTGCACCACTACAACGTGCAGTTGGAGTCGCTATATCGACGTCGGGGATAGCAGAGGGATCGGGAGCACCGGGCAACAGGAGAAGTCGTCGGCGGTGGATGTGGGGACCAAGAAGGCAGTCGCCGTGAGAGAGGACCGCAGCCAGAGAGATCAGGACTGCAGAAGCACCGGACCACAGGAGTGCATGGTCGATGGTGGACGTGGGGACCAATTGAGGCAGACGCTGCAGGAGAGGACCCCAACCTTCAGCGCGTGGACATTCCTTTCGCTTTCCAAACTTTGTTAATTACTAGAATATATTGTTTGTTTGTTTTTAATTGACTCCTTATTTTGTCTTATTTGAGTTTGTCTTATTTGAGTTTGTCTTTCCGGCTCCTGAATCCAGACACGGTGAATACCCCTTGTCGGCTTCCCGTGTCTGCATCTCGATACCAAGAATACGTGTACAAGGCTATTTTGGTGATATCGGATAGATGACCGCCCGGTCGATCTGGTCCGCTACAGTAACAATCCTGTCTTTACTTAGCACTGAAGGGAAATTAACTTTTCAAGTTCCAACATTATGGAAACGTTTCACATTTCGGTTGTGCTATAGTGTAAATTATTGTTGGAATACCCCGCCTTCATATAAGTGAAATATCCTTAAGCGCGGCGTAAAAACACCAATCAATCAACCAACCAACCATCACTGGCTCATCCAACCATTGCAGTGGCCTGGCAGGGTAGCGGTAGTACAATGTATTCCTTAGTCTTAGTCCCTTCGTCCGCCTATTTCAACCCGTGATGAAGGTTGGAAATTGATTGATCCGCCGCTATCGTATATGTCTGATTTTTCTCTGAATAATTTTTAGATACACTAGACACAATGAATTGTATTTTCCCTACCTGCAATATTTCTTTATCCATGGTTTTCAATACAATCTTTGCAAAAAGAGACGCTTATACGTGTAAACTCGGCGAGAAATTCAAATAAAAGTTTATTTAAACGTCAGGAAAGGAAGTAGGAGTTAGATTAGTGTGTCTTTAGTGTCCAAAAAAAAAGAAAATCAGAGATAAACAGATGTAAGTTTCGAGAGACCGGCGATAGAGGCAGATCAATTTCCAACCTTCACCACGGGTTGAGTAAGGCCGGGCGTTTAACCGAGACGAAGGAATAAGCCCTATATACTGTGCCATGGTAGCAGTTTATATATTATTACAAGTTCGCTTGCTTTGAAACTATAAGAATTGCTTTGTCTATTTAGTTACTTTAAAACTTATTTCGACCACTTTTACACGAAGCAAGCTGAGTAGCTAGCAGGTCCACCACTAGAGGCTTTTTTTGAAAATATATGCTCATAATCCCAGTCAAATCACCT
>JAQQZZ010139455.1:0-13249 GCA_030265115.1 Mopalia vespertina | reverse complement strand
AGTGGACAATCCGTCGTCATATAAGTGAAATACCCTTGAGTACGACGTTAAACCTCAATCAAACAAACAAACAAAGACAAGATAGGACAATCACAACACATGCTATAAAAAGACATCACAACAGTTCGGCAAACACTTAGCTACAGTACATTTTTATTTAGGGTACATCTTCAGTAATAAATAATCTAATGTTAAATGTTTGCTGTGATAATCTAGCCTCTCACATTTGCATACAGCTCTAGATAAAATCTGGCTTGTTTTTAAAAGTGATCACCAGACATGTTGCCCCTGTAAACTCCTTTCTAGAAGACGAAGGTCATCCACAAGCGGAGCACATGACTATATGTACATGTAACAGGCTTGTACATTAACGCTCTATTTTTGTTGAAAGATAATCTCTAAGTAGGTCAACATGTAGGCGCATAAATTTAATAACAGTTGCTTTGATTCCCACTAAAATTTATCTGGTGAATATGTAAGATTAAAATAAGTCCCATGTCTACTATTACTCACAACATGTGCTACAAAGTCTTGTTGGGTAAGTGTTTAAGTTCTTACACCTTAGCACAGGATAGGATGTTGAATTTACACATTTAGGTGCATTTGAATGACCATTAGATTTAAATCTATCAAAAAAAAATTGAATTTGGTCTCAAGCCTAAAAAAAATGGACAAGTTATTTATGTTCAACTGGATTCAAAGGGGATTGTTTTTATTTCCTTCTAGGACATAGTTAATATTATTTTTAATGTTAGGAAAGAACAGTTTGCTTTATACCTCCATCAGGGTTTAAACCATTGTTCGAGTATGTGTAATGAAATGTTTTAAATACTAGATGAAACAGTTGAATCAAAGTTAAAAATTTGGCCTAGTCTTCAGTCTGATTACATGTACATGTGAGCTTACATGAAGTTTTGTAATTTACATTTACATGCTGCCAATTACATTAAACAAGGATTCCTTTGCTTAATAAAAGCAGATCAAAAGTGATTGCATAGTGGTTTGAGTTTTGGCTTGTAATCATTAATTATTGTGCAAAAAACTTGCTTCATGCTATTCTGCAGGCGTTTGTGAAAGAGCTTCATGCTTACCAGGCGATCTCCGCTTCTAATTGTCAGGTCTTGTTTCTTGCCATTGGCATTAAAGTGGTTTCCTTAGCACATTGGGCTGGCAAGGCGACATGTGAGTGATAACATTCAGGAGGGATTCAAACCCCAATTACATGTAGGACCGGACTATCTTGCTTTTCATTCTCCTGCCTTGTAATTGTTTATTCTCTGATCAATAATACCAGTTTAAATTATTGTGTAGACAATAGCAATGGAAGAGATGATGATCACTTGCACCAAGGCATCCTCACCAGTTTATTTATGACTCTGACGACCTGGGAATGACATTAATCTCTAAAATACATCTGTTACAGTAATTATTGATGTAACCCGCATTCATAAACAATAATCCGAAACATATCCGAATTGCAGACCAAACAGCATTAGGGCATTCGAAATGAGCTACATGTAACCACTGATTTTGCAAATGCAATCTCTCCAGCCTTTTCATACTACATGTAAGTCAGACAAAAAAAGGTGAAAGTTGACTGTTTGCATTCCTGTTGCATTTAAGTCCTGATCCAGAATTTGTTCAGTTTTGCTTTAAAAGAGAATGCTAATGAGTGTTGAATGCTAAACCATCTCACATGGATTACTGTGGTGATTGTATTTTAAAGCTTATTGTGATTTGGAGGGTTTTATTATTCATTAATAAATAAACTGGTGAGTACATGTACTTTTTAACATACATATATATACACATGTACGTCGATTGTGAAATGGGGCCATTTGACATTAGGCCACATGGTAGTGTATTTCTTTTAGAAAATAAATCCAAACTTTCTCATCATATAACATTGTAAAAATTGTTTACATGAACAAGATTTTGATTGGGTGCTGTTAAGTGTAGGATAACTCTGGTTTACTCCTTCAACCCCATTCACAATAGCCCCCAAAAACAAACACTATGTTTATCTATAGATTTTTATACTATCCCCACAAAACAGTTTTGTAACAAAGCTTTACTGTTTATTACGGTTGATTGAACACAACTCATTACTGTACCTACATGTATGTGTCAGGCTTATGTTAGCTTTGTCAGTTGAATAGGCTGTGCACATTGTTTTTTTCTCTTGTGTGTCTCTAAATATAAACCGTATTTTGCGTCAGGGCTAAAAATAACCAGTGACCTGTTCCTTTAACAAGACTGAGTGATAAAAGAGCTGGAGAGTTTGGGAAATTCCATGAAAATCTTGCATCAGATTCTCGCTTTTACCATAACTAGACATTCCCCCATCTGATTCTCGGATATCTTGCCTTGGTGCATGAGCCTGTAGTCCCGCATTACAGGGAAAGTGAATGGATGTTGAAAGAAAATGGCCTTACAAGAGTTGTAAAGGTCGTGATGTGCATTAAGTTGCCTCTATTTGACCCAATGTCTACTACTTGTACTAGTATGCCCTGGGATTAATACGTAGTAAATATGAGTTAAATTGTGTAGTCACAGAGCAGGCAGTTAGAGGGAGCTTCTCATTGCACGATTGCTTCCCAGAGTTAAAATACAACACCAGGTAGATTGCTTCCCAGAGTTAAAATACAACACCAGGTAGATCGGCACTATATCTTAAATTGTAACATTTGATGGCATTCTATTCTTGTTTTGTACAATACAGACATGTATATGTACCACTTGAAAAATCCCACTATTAAAGAAACAATGACCACATATCATTGTTCATCAAGTACATGCACATCTCATTGATGCAGGGCTGTGCTGTAATCTTTTTCAGTATAACCTTAAAATCGGTCCTCTAAAATTTTGTGAGATAACCTAACATTTGCATTTTCCTCTGGTTTGCTGATTTTTTAAATAAATAAATGTGCCTGTGCAAAAAATAAAGCAAAAATGCTTTGTACACAATCTTCATTGATAATCAGAGAAGAAAATTCGTCAAAATCAGTGGCAAAATACAAATTTAGACAAAGACTGCAAACAATTTGGGATAGCTATAAATCTGTCCTCCTAAAATAAGTTTGCATAACCAAGGGGAGACCCCGTTCTCCCCAACAGCACAGGCCTGTTGATGCCAAGATTCTCAATTTAAATGGATATGTTGTACTAAAAATAATTCATAAAATAACCTTATAAATAGTATGCCACATATATTACTAAGTTGTATCTCTTTTTTTTAAATATGGCTTTGTGATAACTACTCATTGAAAAAGCATAACACTTCTGCTTCAATGATATCAACTAATTGAATAAGATAAACATGTATGACAGACATGAATTGCAAGTGTCATTCTATGTTCCTAACAATTCACTGTACACTTAGACTTAGTGGATCAATACTACAATTAGCGTACCAATATGTAGGCTGCTGTTGCTTGGAGACTGCTGCATCTCCTTTTATCTTGTATCGCTCAATATATGTGACAGTGCTTAGCTACTTGTATGAGACTATATATTTATCTGAAGCAAGTATGGGTTGAATTACCCATCACCATGTACACATCCCTCACTTCATAAAAAGTGCGATGTGATAACAAATTGTGAAGTACTTTATTTTTTGTCAGTCAATGTACATGTATTGTATGTCTCATACTGTGCAATGTTTGGTACACATACATTGTACGACTGGAGTTAATCCACAACTAAGTTTTCTAGAAAGGAAATGGAATACATATCCATCAAGGCAGTCTGAAATGTTATCAATATCAAGCCATTATGACACTGCATAGGACTTAAATTCCAAGTGTTGTTATATTGACAAACATAGCCAACAACAGTATAGAGTCTATGGTATTTTGTCAGTATATATGGTTTTAAGCCAGAGGTGATGTCAAGTTGTTCTGCTTGAACAATGGTTGCTGGCACAGAGCCAACAAATTTTGCAATTCATATACTGTACATACATTACTGTAATTATGTGCAGAGGACTGGTTTGGCTGGCTAGTAAGCTCTTTCTGAATGTATTTGTGTCAACACTATGCTATTAAATTTCAAACAGCTATTTTAACCTACTTAAGAAAAAAAGGCTAGTTATTATGATATAGGGGAGGGCTCATGTATGTACATATGATAATATACCTGAACAGAGTCAGATTCTGGTAACAAGACCCTCTGACTATGGGGAGTGTGTTCCGAGTACTCGTATATATGTATTACTTTATTTAGCATTGGGGGAATATCAATTTTCACAGTTTACATGTCTGTGTGGCTATTTATTGTAGACGAGTGGCATGGCATCAATAAAATCAGTCAATTAATAAATAATCGTAATAATTATAATGTCTGATATACCCACCATTTTTAACTAATTAAATAAACAGAATATCTCTAACCTATAGACACTGTTTGTATAATTTAACAGTGGATGTACCCGGTACTTAAAAATGGAATATGAATTGGTAAAATACATCCAAATGTGTCCATGATAATAATTTGTATGCTTATTTGTCAGTGAATTGTGTGTCATTTGTCACTAAAAGTGTAGAAAGCTGCTTTTAAATAAATATGTGTAGACCCATATTTAATTTTGTACAGTGCACATGCATACATGTATCAAGAAGAAAATTCCTGGTCATTCTGCCTTTAGCCTTTGTAGTAGGCAAGAGCACTTATCCTCATAACTAGTCCAATGGTTCAAAATCCTGGTGGAGACGAGCACAAATTTCTTAACAGGTATTAAAGCTTACATGTATTTGCAAGTTTCTAAATGTACATGTACAGTATATGCAAGAATAACTTAATGTGTTAATCAGTGATGTTGAAAATAATTGTTTATATATTTTGTTTGTTTCCAGTCTTTTTGTTTCATGGTGTTAAATGGTGTTACACTGTATTTCTAGCATGATTCAGGTGGCCATATATTTATTCCCAATGAAGCATGGCCTATTGGATAGTAAATGGGCTGTTGCTGGGTCACTTCACATTCTATGGAAACTGCCTGGGTAGAAGGAAATCATTAGTTGAGCTGTGGAAATAGCAGCAATGGCCAGGGGAGGCCATTATGTGCACATAGGGGGGAAGTCTAGCTATACCTCATTGTTATTCAGTTATCTTGAGATTGAACCAGGCAGCTATGCTGAACTATAGCCAGCCTGGGATAATTATGTGTAGGGCTGATTCTCTAGTTAACTTGATATTTGTATGTGTTGTGACTTCACACATTGCTTCTTTAGATGAGGAATACTATGTTTCATAGTTTTCAGTTTTAATCTACATATACTGGATAGGATAACCATTGAATAGCAGGGTCTGATAAGTGTTTTATGTGTGCACAACTTATGGTGAATAGAGCTGGGGTTAGCATTTGGTATGTAGGTCACCATGTTATCAGCTACAGACATGTTTAGTTTATGTTCAGCTCAAAATTCTGGGTGCTGTATCATTCCATGGGTATGTATATAGCTGAAATTCATTCTATTTTTTTATTTATTTATCAACATTGTTGATATGTTGTAATGTTCATTACAAATCTAACTTCTCTGTTAGATTTTGGATGTTTGATAGGTATATGTCTGAGTTAATGTATGTCAGTTTAGGAAATGAATATTGATGTGTATTTTTAAGACATGCCTGCTCTACCAAGTATCTGTGTACATAGACAGTGTATGCAGTACATGAACATGTATGGCTACACGCTCTACATGTAAACTTAATGTGGCCCTGGTACTTTCAGAGCTAGAAGGCAACATAAAACAGATCTGTTTGTGATGTCCTTGTGTTACGTCCTGTTTTGTCTTTGTTTGTTGCCATTGGCATCAAGGTTGGTTTTGTCTTTGTTTGTTGCCATTGGCATCAAGGTTGGTTTCCTTCACCCACTGGTTATCTTTCTTCGGAGTTGTTACTATACTCCACCCACTGGACTGGCACGCCATCATGTGAGTCAAATAACCTTGAGCACAGCGTTAAACTCCAACAAAAAAAACAAACAATTTACATGTAAACTGTTAATATTTATATTGTATAAAAGAATAATTGCCATAGGTTTAATTTTACTCAAGACGCCATGCCATGGTTGAGTATTTGGTGTGTCGCACTACCTCACCCATTGGACTGGCACACAGTCATATGCGTGAAATATCTTTAAGTATGTAAACATGTGGTGGGTGGGTCTCTTTCCCGGTGTTTTCCACAGTATTTCCTGGTTTGTACAAAAAATTGTAATAACCCTTAGTACAATGTTAAAACCCCATGAAAAAACAATTCATTTTGACTCCAGATTTTAAATGATATGTTATTTAGCAATTTTTCGAAAGCCTGTACCACAGTTACATGTACAGTTGAATGATCCTTCCATCTTGGCTTACATATACTTCATGTCTTGCAGATTTTATTTATCTTTGATTGCACAGCTAACAATCGATTAACAGGTTGTCTTCATTAATCTATTTTTAATACCTGTAGAGACAAAATTGCAAGGGTTAACCAACATTCTTACCAGGATGATTGGGTACCATTATACAAAGCATTCCACCAACTGACCTTCTTATTCAAGTGAAGGAAGCTTGCTTCATTTTATATACATGTCAGCCACCTCTGCCCACTTGCTCCACATGGGAAATTTATGGTTTACTCTCCCTGTCTGTTTCCTATGTGTGTGGGTAGGTCACAATTAGAGTTGTTCTAATGTGAGTCGCCATGTATTAATCAGTACAGTGTTGGCACTGTTAGCTGGTACCGGGTTTGATCCATGGTATGCATACAAATTTTCTTTCACTACGTTTTAAAAAATATTTATATTTCCAGAAGATGGATATATATTATGTATGTACTATAGTGTAAAACCTGCAATTCTTAGGAAATTAAGGCCTACTTTTTTATCAATCCATTTTGAAGGTTAATAAAAGTGTTTTAAGTGTGCCACTGTCTTAAGAAGGTCCGTTGAAATATTTCCGCTTATAAACAGTATTTCATGTTGACTACGTATTTAAGTTTATTGAAACCAAAAGATGGTTTATATCAATTGAAATATAAAGTGCCATCATTTTTTAAATTTATTTATAACTATATTCTACTCAGGGGTTTAGCCAAAAATTAAAAGTATGGTGTCCAAAATGGTTATTTTGCTATACTTTTTAAGTAACTGGGTGTCCAATTTTTACAGTTTCCCTATCTCCTGCATGTGAAAGTTTCTTAAAACAGGGTGTCCAAATGAGGCAATTGTTCAATTCAAGGTGTCCAAAGGAGGAGTGGACACCCCCTGCATATAAAGCCTCTGACTACTACATGTATGGGAAACTTATCAGTGGAAATTTTAAATAGTAATACAATATTTTCTGATATACACACATGTACTTGTTGGTTTGAGTTGATAGTAAAACTGTAGACCCCGCAGGTATTGGACTTTGCTCTACCATATGACTCACTGACCTACATGTACAATGTAGCTTTCTCTCTTTTTGTTATGTGATCTAGTTTTACTTATCTAATCTTTACCTTATCACACGCACAAAAAGTCACAGATACTCCTTTTAATAAGTGGTTATATATTAAATTATTTAGAGTGTTTGTCTTTAACCACATTTAATTGCTTTATCATTCTCAGGGAATAATATATTATTTTGTAAATGAAGAGGGAAACGAAGTTGGTTGCATTTAGCCAAGTTTAGTTGCCTGGGATTATAAACTATTATCCATTGGCTTATCAGGTTTATTCAACACTCTGGCTGGGCTATAGAAGCTCATGCTATCAGAAGTCTCTCCCCTTTGAAAAAGCATCATATGTTTGCATGAATATAAATGTTTGACAATTACACTAGAGGAGAGCAGTTTGAAATGTGATTTGTATAAAGAGATGAATTTGGTTGCGTTTAGTCAAGTTTAGTTGCCTGGGACTCAAAACTCTTATCCATTGGCTTGTCAGGTTTACCAGTTTGAAATGGGATTTTTTTTTTTTACAAGAAACACAATTATGGCATTTTAAGTCAAAAGTATATGGGCAAAATAAATTACCTCTGGGTCATTTTGGTGCTGAATAAAATCGACTAAAAACATGATTTAATATTGAAATACTTCTTATCCAAATGGTCATCTTATTAATGTTATTCGGGTGAAGTTTGTGGTTTTGAGTATATAACTCCTGTGACTACTTTGTGTAAATGAACTGATGGATTTGGCCACCACTATGCAATCTTAGCCCACCAAGGATTGCTTGGTCTTCAGAAATCTGCCTATATAGATATCTGCCAGACTGGACTAACATTCAAAAGATGCTTCACTCTATTAAAGAGCTACATGTACATGCATGAACATGATAATATTTTTAGAATTAATCGATTTCAACATGCCAATTTTTTCTGTTTTGCAGTGAACGTTTGGAAAGGGAAAAAGCAGAACGTGATCGAGCTGAGCGAGAAAGAATTGATCGAGAGCGTGAACGAGTTGAAAAAGAGCGTTTAGAAGGAGAACGTGAGAAGCAGGAACGCAATCGCCAGGAACGCGACAGAGATAGACATCAGGAACATAGGATATTAAAAGAATCGGTCGAAGCTGCTGCAGCAGTTAATCAGCATTTTACTGAATCCTTAAGACTAGCTGAACAAAAGGTAATTTATAAGGTGGTTGTATTGGCAAACTATTCTTGTGTAACTGGGTGTAGCACAGTCTTGTCTAAGACTTGAAATATATTTGCTAACCTTTGTCAGATAAGTGAGGCTTTCATTGTCATAGATATGATTCTAAGTATATGTGCAGCTAAATTAAGCGGGAATTTTAAGGACATGCTTTGATAACCAGTTTTATAGAAATTGACCTACTTAACAACTCCATGTAAAGTATAGTATGTGCATTGTGAATACGCCGACATGTTTTCGCTAAGGTTGGCTTGAAGAACAGGTTTTTGATGTACGCATTATCAATTACCCACAGATTCTCATGGGAAAATAAAATTTGAAACCTGGGTTCAAATGATCAAACTTATTTTGAAAAATACCTTTTTGATCTATTTGTGTTGTGTTTGACATAAGTGCATTTAACCAAACATGTCTCTTGCTTTTATAAATACAAAATTAAAAGGAATACGTTTTAAAAAATAAAAAAATCTGATTGCCGCAATTAATGTAATTGTTGGAGTTTGTTGAAATGGACAAAAAAGGAAATTGATCAAATATATCAATTTATTTTCATTTCAATTTAAATTTCAGAAAGCTGCTACTGGTGTTTGGCCAAGTCCGTCTATTACACTAGGAACAGGGAAGGGGTCCTCAAGGTCAACGGAAGCCCCTCCTGCCCACAGTCAACCTCCCCCAGCTCACTCTGGTGTGTGTATTGACCTGAAAACAGCTGAACACAAAGACCGGAAGATCATGGAGGAAAGGGCAAAACAGGTGAGACAAAAATTACATGTTATTGTATGTTAAATATTTGAGGAAATAGCTGAAAGATTGATTTCATCAAATTATCTCTAATCATGTTTTTTTATCCATAGTATTTTGACATGTGTAATGACTTTAGACCTATTTATTATTTTTTACCTTCTTAATTTCAGGCTTCCGAGCGGGATCATCGTCATTCTTACTCTCCTCACGATCGATCATCTTACTCACCTCAAGACAGGGCTTCATTCTCACCCCATCAACCTGGACAGAGAGTTAAATTCATGGATAAACATCAAGAACTTATTCTTCGACAAACAGACGAGATGAGGCGACTCGCTCATGAGCAAGGGAAAGTTTTCCGTCGTCAACAGTATATTCATGAGACACAACAAAAGGCTCTCATTGTAGATGATAAATATGTTAAGCCCCCAGAGGCTCACTCTGGTAAAAGCACAGCATGCACTAATAGTGGTATGGACACAAAAACAGGACATTTGTATGCGCCATATCCTTATCAATACAGGAACTCTATGTATGTTTCCACAGCTTCCACTGCTAGTACTGCTTCACATGTACAAAGTGTTAAGCAGGAGCCAAATTTCAGCCTGTACGGCTACCAACCATTCCAACACTCATATATCCCTAGTGATAAGGTGCACTTACGAGGACTGAACAGTGCTGAAAGGGAAAGGGGTCCAATAGTAAAAGAGGAGCGAGATCGTCATGCTCATGATCAACATGCTCAATCAAACTCTGGTCGTTCTAGTACACCTCAAAGTGGTAGTAAAAAGACAAACAATATGAGTTCTCCACCTCCATTGATCAAAGATCATGGAAAGAGTCACAGTTCAGTGATCGTAGATAACCGATCAAGGGATGGTATGAAGTCTGGCAGCCCTCATTCTGCTGGTCAGTATCACAGTGTCTCACCTGTGGTGTCTGGTTCCTCGCGTCCACCAACGGCCCCAGGTACCATGATGGAGCGCCAGCCTGACAGGCCAGCGTCCTCTTCATCCAGTCACTCTAGTCCATCTTCATCAACACTGGCACTTCATCTCCAGTCACAGCCTATGATCTCTTCACTCACCAGCATGCCATCTCATGCATCCGCATTTAGAGCAGCCGAGAAGTCTGCATCGTCACGCGCACAGAGTCCCTTACATGTTGCCAGTCCACAGATGTTATCTGCAGCCGTCATTAGACCCATGGAGTATCCTAAGACAATGCAGAGCCATGGACAGTTGGTTGGATCGCCAGCTCCTGGAACTGTTGTGTCTAATCCTAACAATCATGTTGGTGGAACTGTAGGTCAGCCTGTCACATCTTCACCACATACAGGCTATACATACAGTTTAATCCAGCAGGGTCTTGTTCCAAACCCTATATATAGTCAAAGTGCTGATTTAAACTTGACAAAGGTCAGTAACTCTCAGCCCCAGAATGCCATAGACTACAAGTCCTCTGGACAAAGTCCAAACTCTGGAGGCAGTGGAAGTAGTAAGAGGAAATCTGGAAAGGAAGGCTCCAGTCGGAAAAAGCATAAAAGCCACATGGAATTTGCTGAGAGCACAGCATCTCCCACAACAACTCATTCCCTTTATAGCCCAAACCCTCACAAGGTCACTGGTCATTACCAATCCAGTCCTCTTACCACAGGGACAACTACAGTGCTAACAGCCAGTACATCAAGTGCTACAAAAAGTGTGGCGTCCTCTGGATACATGGATTGTTTCCAATCCTTTGTGGAAACCACTGTGCATAATGCTTTTCTCCAAGATCAGGAGAACAATAAAAACAAAATTAAATCTAAAGGGAAGGGTGCTTTTGAAGGACAGAAGACAAGAGGTGTTTCCCCGTCACATCCACAGCAGCCACTACCACCACATCAGACCCATCAAACTTTACAACAACATCTGCAGGGACACCCGCAGACTAACCCACTTCATTCCCAGCCACAGCACCAAGTCTTGCCGCATCAATCACAGAGTCCATCTTCTCACTGTGTTTCCAACTCACAATTATCACCTCTACAATCATCTCTTTCACAAAGTCATTATTTACCCCAACAGCCTAGTGTCCCAATTAAGACTGAACCCATATCCGAACTCTCTCCAGGAAATCTTGTGAATGCCAACTCAAACTCTTGTTCATCCATTATGGAAACTATAAATCGTGTAGCCAATGGTGTGGTTGACACAGACAGTGACACACTGAGTGCTCCAAGTCCCCCTCCATTGTCCCGAAATGCATCCCCACATAAGTCTGGAAACCATACCAAACTGAAAAAAGCATGGCTACAAAGACATTCGGATGAGGATAAAAAAGAAGTTAAACAAGAGTGTTCTCCATCTTCTTCTCCCCCATCTGCCACAATGGACGATTCCAAGCCTGAGAAAGTAAAGGAGTGTTTTGTTAACTGTTCTTACATCTCCCCAAAGAAAGAGGGTGGTAGGGTAACCCCTATATCTTCACTTCAGCTGCCAAATGGTAGTGCTAGTGAAGGAGGAAAAGAAGAGAACGAATCAACAAGCTCAGCTTCTGAAGCCGACATACAGGTATCTACTATTTTGTTTTCAATTTGTGGGTTATTGTTGGCCCTAACTGTTTTAACTTATTGTTCAGAACCTGTAACTGAAGTTATATGCATGTCTGTCCACATGTTGGGAAATGAACTAAACAATGACATCTTATTTCTCAATAAAGAATAAGAATGGCATCAATTCTGTTTTGTTAGTGATCATATTATGCTCATGATGACCAGTTATGTCACTCTCTTATTTGTGGAATTATTATTTGGTTCTCATTGTTTTGTTTTATATAATTCTTGTTAACAGGGTACTGATGGCAACTCTCTTAAAAGACAAAAGGTTAGGCGACGGAAAAGAAACAACGGTGCCAAAAAGTCTAAACTAGAAAATCCTGAAGGAGGAAATCCAAGCAAGAGAAAATTGAATCTTGGAAAGAAGGACGAGAAAGAGGTCAATATAGATGGCTTTAATTCAAAGGTAAGACTAATTTAAAAAAATTATGACTACATGGTTTAGCTGGCTGTGCCATTGGGCTGTGGAGCACCCTTCAAGGGTTTAAGGCTGCATTAAGAACCTATGTATAATAATACACTGCATGGTTTACTTGGTTGCCCCATTGGACTGTTGAACGTCATTCAAGGTACCAGTCACCCTCTGGTTAAGGGCAGTTTGTTTGAAGAGGAGCAATGCTGTCTTAATTTAGCACTGGAGGAAAATTAACTTTCTAACATTCTTGAAACACTTCACATTTTAGTTGTGCTAGTGTCAATTATTGTTGGAATAACTGCTGTCGTATAAGTGAAACACCCTTAAGCATGATGTAAATCACTAATCAATCGAGGTACCAGTCCAGGAACTTGCAGGTGTAAAAGTGAAGTTTTCTAGTAACTGATAATGCGGGGCAGATTTTATGAGGTTTCTTCCCAGTTTTCCAGGAAACCTCAACAAATCAAGGATTCATGGGGCGGTTTTTACGCGTTTTCCTCTCGGTTTTCCACTGTCAATTAGGTAAGGAACAGTGTGAAGTGGACAATCCGTCATATAAGTACAATACCCTTGAGTACGACATTAAACCCCAATCAAACCAACCAACAATGCAAGATTGTCATATGAGTGAAACACCCTTGACTACAATGTTTAACACCAATCGGATAATACTAAAAGAAACTCCTCTTAGATTTTGAGGGTTAACCTCATCCTTAAATATCTATTTTCAATGGTCTTAAGACTTGACCAGACTCTTCTGTTTGTCTGCTTGTATTTCTTGTGCGGGTGGTTGGAGGGAGCTTCATGTTGCCCTGGTGCTCTCAGAGCTAAAGGGGAACAGGATGCCGATCTGTTTGTGGT
>JAQQZZ010139444.1:0-13249 GCA_030265115.1 Mopalia vespertina | reverse complement strand
TACTCTCAGAGTGTGGGAAGCTCAAGCAAAATATCAAAAAATAACATGGCGTAATTCTCAGCTGTGTCCTGAACATAGGGGGGACACAGATGAGATTTCTCAGTTAGACGACATCATAACCAGTCTGCGTTGCCCAATGTGCCATGTTACATGTATATCATATTCCATTATCGGAATAATATGCACAATTGACAGGGTGTTTGTTGAGTTTTGGTAGTAAATAACATTGCACAGCACCATAACTTTTGATAAAATGTAAAATGAAAAGAAAAAACTCCCTGTGGTGTTTTATTTAATAACATTTTGACCAGAATAGATCGCACAGGGTGTTAGTTGAGGTTTTGGTGGTGCACAGGACCATAACTTTTGATAACGCGAAGAGAAAAAAAAGCAAAATGAAAAGAAAAAAGTCCCTGTGGTGTTTTTTTAAATAACACTTTGTCCGGAATAGATCACACAATTATATATTGTTTAAGATAAATAAGTAATTATGGCACATAAACCCAGTTAAAGCAATAAAGTAGGACTGAATGGAACTAGTGTTATGGAATGTGTAAGACTCCAAATATGATCTAAAGGAGTTTGACCAGTGTGGGTGAAATAAATAATTATCTCAAAAACCCAATCAAACCAATCAAGCATGGCTGAATGAAACAACTGTAAGACGTGCTAGGGATAGACTAGTGTTAGACTCTAAATGGGATTTTAAAAGAGGGGAGAAGGAAACTCTCTGAGGAACAAAAATAGAAAGAACATACCCTGTTGCAATTAAATTAACACATGGAATGGTTTCAAAATGTCAGGACAATGTACAAATCTCCCCTAAAACTGTATGTTGTAAGGTCAGATACATCGACAACGGATGACCTCAATGTTTTGAATGTGTGTGATGAGATAGAGGATATTACACAGTGAAGTTTGAATACCATTAATATTGCTCGAGTGAATGGTTGAAAGAGATAACCCACGAGATGCGAAGCATCAAGTGGGTTATTCTTTCTACCATTCATGAGAGCAATATTTATGGTATTTAAACTTACCTGTGTAATATTCTATTTATTATTTATATCAACTATAAAATCGAATTCCGTGTCAAATTCCCCGATTAGCTGTCGTCTTGCAAATGTCAGAATGGGTTTGTGCAATCCCTTCGATATTCCTACGCCTGAACGAAATAAAACCATAATTTATCAATGTTGTATGCATTTAAATGATTAAAATATCTTAGGTTTCCCAATAAGGTGGCAATAATATTTCTCAAATTATCTATTACGTATCATAAGAAGAACTATTTTTGACTAAAAACTTGCATATGCGGGATTCAGTTTTAACTAGAAAACGAGCTCGAGGTTGTTGACACTCAACAGCTTGAAGCTAGTTGAAAGGGACTGAAAAGGCTACTTTTGTTGCTGTTCTGTTGTATTTAAGATATCACCTCATTTTTTCTGACTTACTGAAATCAATTCACCGTTTCACTTTATCCGTGTTCGGTGCAGTGCAATGTACACTGTCGTTCTCAGTTTAATCTGTCAAACTGTAGTGTGCAGACTTCACTCAAAAAAAGTACTGTAGTCCGGACAGGGTCAAAGTTCAGAGAGTAATAACGAACAGTGTTATTTCACTGCAGTGAAATATCATTTTTATGCATGAAGAAAATCCTGCTATTTCATTGGTATATAAATAATAAAGGTAATTATCTCCCTTGGAAAATTGTTTGACCATGACATCATGATCTCCATATACACTGGGTTAAATTAATCAGCTTTGACAATTGTTTACGAAATTGTCCTCCACAAAAAGAGAGTAATAATGCATTTGAAAGAAAGAATTATCTTTGTAGCTTTACGTTAACTGTGTTACCTAATGATGTATATAGTAGTTGGCCAAAGTTATATAGTTTTGGTCAAACTTGGTAACGCCCATCAAATTGATGAAGCAAATATTCAAACTATGTTTACTCCTAACTGTCTAGGCCCGCGACCGTGGCTTAGTCGTAGCATGTGTGCCTACTCATCCTACTTCGATTTACCGTTCACGGGATCGAGTCCATTTGTCAACCATCAGGTATATGAGTGAGTCACATGATGTGGCTCCGGCAATCACAGGGGTGGTTTTTACAAGGTTTCCTCTCGGTTTTCCACCGTAATTAGGCAAGGAGCATTGTCATTTAAGTGAAATACCCTTGAGTATGGCGTTCAAGCGCAATCAAACAAACAAACAAACCTAGCTGTCTACATGTGGCTAACAGGGTTTAACACCGTTTAACACCGTTTAACATAAGCAATACAAGCAGGATTTGATTTCCCTTCTACATACAACTCCTGATACTCACAATCTGCTTTGTTTCTGTCATCTCTTTTAAAAGTAATGCAACTGCAAGTATCAGTTAGAAATTCGTCAAAAAAAATTCTGTCAAACTATTATAAATAAAAAGCATCAACAATAGAAGTACATATTATAGATTAAGGCAATCTATTTATCATACAATGATTTTGTGGGCACCTCCTACGCATATAAAAACAAGCATTTAAATTATATACATACAAACATTACATGTCAAATAAATAACTCTCAGATATAGGACAAACTAGATTTGCTAGTCTGTTGTATAGGAATATATGTAAGTGTCTCTGAACATATAAGTATATCACATAATTTTTGTATTTACTGTTATTTGATTAGAACCATAAAAAAATGTTATAAAACAACACAATGAACACACACATACAAACATAGATTTAGTCTTCCATAGCACATAGTCATCATTCATTCCCTAGTAGTATTCCTGTTAAATAATATCTGACTATTTTAACCCATATTGTCTTGCTGAAATCTTTTGACAACTAACTGTAACTGCAGTTTTTAATTAATTCAATGCATGTATGTTTAACACAGACTCACGTAAAATAACTTTCAAAATGTAAATATCTCAGCATGGAGGAAAATATATGCAGGGATTTAAATAACCAGAAACAAACTGTCAAAAATATTGTTCTAAATATTGTTATACCTCATGTCAAATTGTTTTGTTCTGATTGGTTGAATAACATGACACCAGGCTTATTGGACATTTAATGTCTCAATGAAGCTGACAAATCATGTTGTCTAATTCTCAAACATGGCATATTTGTATACAATTCCGAGTCAGAAACTGATGTGTTGTATATAATTTAAACCGTGTATAACTCACCGAAACTTTGTATATACGCATTTCCATGTAACAATATAGTCCAAATGAAGGGGGTATGTCAACAAAATTCTTAGCAAAGCAGAGAGATATGTCAGACACAGCACATGCCTGTAGGAACCTGTGCAGTACCTGTTGCACTGGAAGATAGTTTAACCATATACTGACTTTAATTATGGAGCCGTATTACTAATTATACTATTTTAATTCTTTCTGTATATTCTACGCAAATAATTTACTAATCCTGTCACATTCCCATAGATCTATGATAGTTGGTGGATTAAATGGCATTATCTGAGTGGCTTAATTAGGAAAATATATAAATCTTTATAATCCCTACTATATGTACTATTTTAGTTTACTGCAATGAATTTATTTAAATTATGAATTTACGATATTTTGTTACAAAGAAATTTCATTATTCAAAATCTTCATTTAGTATTTCCCTTGAATCTCTCATGTAACGACGTTCATCCCCACTCTCTAAACCTAAGTTAATCTGGGTATAAACTTTAATGGTCATATCACCTTTATCAATACACACAAGTTCATTTGTCCGGCCAATACCCAAATAAACCAAGTGTTTTAAACCATCCAGGGGTACAACTTCCTCCTGATGTGAACAGGCTATATTACTGTTATTTTCACTTTCGGTTTCACTGTTTGTTTCTTGGCCTGTGACCTGAATCACCTGTTGACCTTTGACATCTAGCTGGAATATTATCCCTCTGTCATCCACGGCTAGGCTTCCCATTGTCAGGTCAGAGGTCACTGAGGTTAAACAACTACCAGTAACGCTACCTTTGTAGTTGTATTTGTTTATCAGAATCAAATTATGTGGATGTCCGACAGGGAAATTATTCACATAGATGCTGTCTTCTGGACCAAGGGCAATGTAATGGGGTTGAGTTAACTCCCCTTCTACAGCACCAAATCCACCTATTGTCCGTAATAGCTTCCCATTAGGATCGTAGCACAATACTCTACCCTTACTTTGATCCACCACTAATATTTGATCCAAACTGTTGACCATTATTCCATATGGCTTATAGAGTGGCCTCCCTTTAATCACTGCACAGCGCTGGCCACTTCCATGACAGATCACTACAGCACCACCGATTGTCTGACTGTAAACTAGCCTTTCGTCTGACAACCATGCGATCGACCACGGCTGATAATGTGTTATGTCCCAATAAAAGTGAAACCTCCGTTTTGGCAGTGTAGTGAAGTGGTGACTGTAGAGCCCAGTCTTTGTGTAGACTACAACCATACAGCTCTCTGTGTCGGTGACCGCATACCTCCCTGTGGGTGAGACACTTACACATGTCGGGGAGATCAAGGGCTCACCAGCTGGTCCCAAGAGGGGATAACTCTGTACAGGACTCATCCCATCCTGTAAGAACTCCTTATAGTCATTGGCATTAGAGTCACAGTCATCACTCTCTGAAAAATACAACATATATATATATTATTAATATTCAGAGTTTTCAGAGTTAAGGGGCAAATTGAAGCAGATCTGTTTGTGATGTTCTGTATTTTTGTCTTGTGATTGTCCTGTATTGTCTTTATTTAATAGCAGTGGTGTCAAGGGTGGTTTCCTTAACCTATTGGACTGACAAGCCGTCATGTGACTGAAATAACCTTAAGTATGGCATTATACCCTGATCACACAAACCAACAAACAATACATGTAGATGTGTCTAATGGATATTGTTATTTATCGGGCGATTAGATATAGGGTAAACAATAAGTCTTGTCAACCAGAATATATTAAAAACAACAGTCTGACATTGCAACATCCATCAAGATGCATTCAACAGAGAATAAGAAAATAATTATGTATGTTGCAGCTTGTATATCAAGTGCTAGTAATACTAAATAACATAGCAATAGACGCCCCCTTTATGTGGAATATAGAGGGCTTTATTAATCAAGCCTACTAATGTTGTGAATTCATGAAATGTTAATCCAGCGACTTTCATTATAATTGTCTGTGCTGATTTAGTCATCAATGTTCTGCCACTAGACTGATTTGACAGATTTGACACAAACGTCTTACTCTGTTTCTGTGATATTATCAGTGTCAAGAATTAGTGATGTGTGTTACTCCAATTATTAGACAAAGCTTTCTAATGAAGGCTGATAATTATGTCAATAATACAGGCACGTACAAACATACTGTACAGCCAGATCTTCTGAGAAGCCTGAAGACAATGGAATCATTTTAGATTGCCCCTTCTGTATAATTGGAACCAAGACAGGTTAATGATAGATTTTGGTAAGCTAGGATTGTAATCCTTTGAACCGTAAAGCCAATCTTTAAGACAGTTTTTATTGCATTTGAACTAGTTAACATTGATGAAGGAAATTGAACATTTTTGTTAAATTATGATTTTGCCATATAAACAATTTTTTTATGCACATGGAAAACTGATAAATGTCATTTCATAGTTAACACCTATACATCATACATATAATACACTAGTGTGTCCATTGAATTGAATAGTCAAGAAAATGGAGGGAATAATTAATTTTTATTTTTAGAAATGATGTAGTCTTTGAATGTATTTATCCTAATTTCTGTTGTACAAACTATTCCTGAATCCATAATAACACTTATAATGTATATAGTTTCTAAATTACATTGGTTATTGAATATTATAATAGGTATGGGCATTATAAAGAAAACTAGAATTAGTGTTACTAAGTTATATTTAATGACACAGCATACATGTAGCATTGAATGTCAAGTTATTTAAACACGACAGATGAGAAAATAAATGTTGTGTTAGGGTATAATTACTAGACAAACAAGGAAGAATAATCAGGGCAATAAAATTACATATATAACCAATTAATTACTTTAATTAACCCATTTCCATTTTTTTAGTCAATTATTTTGTTCCATTCTTCTGTATCTTTAAGATGCGCTGGGGTGCACTTTTTTGATAGTTATTTATTGTCTTTTTTTTTTATAAATTGCTGAAGATAATAAATTGTATAGAAATGCTACAATGTATGGTCTAGGCCACAATTGAAAAAATGCATATATTGTATCAATTTGAATTTATATTCCTATTCAAAGGGTTTAAAAAGCTAAGTAAAAATAAATAAAAATTTATGTAAAAAGCTGAATAAGAATAAAACTTAAACATATTTTTTGTTAATGAAATCAGTTTGATATTCATTAATTCATGTTATGGTCTGTGGAATTCGAGGTCTTTCTTATTATTTTCAAAGATAAGTCCAACTGATAATATCGACCTATAAAATCTTGGCCTGTGTCCTAGTTAGACCTACCTGTATACTGGATTCTCAAAAATAACATGTCTAGATCAATTAAAAAAAATGATACAAAGGCAGACAGCACTGAACCTCGTATAGTCTTCCATACAAAGTCAAGATGTCCTGATATTTCAGTAACTGAATGAAATTCTGACGAGCAGTCAGGCTATATTACCTCCCACAGTG
The DNA here is from genome assembly GCA_030265115.1 of Mopalia vespertina. Classification (NCBI taxonomy): domain Eukaryota; kingdom Metazoa; phylum Mollusca; class Polyplacophora; order Chitonida; family Mopaliidae; genus Mopalia; species Mopalia vespertina. The sequence goes on along the minus strand of JAQQZZ010139444.1, from coordinate 6,591 downwards.
TATTGGCATGTAAACTGTCTAATCATTATAAACAATATATAGTTTGACAATTAAAATTATTCATGAAAATATAATTTTATAGGACTTATAGGGAGGTAAAATAATAGTCTTAGTGTTTAATACAAATTTTAGAAATTGCTGTCAGCCTATTTATTCTCTCTCTCTACCCCTGTTTCCTAAAATAAAAATTACAGTTGTGTTATAAAAAGGCAATTGTCCGTAATGTAGAGTGATGAGGTCGCCGGTCTAACGTTTGATGAAAACAATTTTAGATAAATACTCTCAAGATAATTAATTATTTTCTCCATATATGTCAGTTCTATTTCTGTACATTCTTTAAACTAACCAACTTATTAATTAGAATATATAAATTATGTTATTTTGTTTTATTGTTTATGATTGCGGTGTGCTTTATTAGCAAAGAAATGAATGGCATCATTTTGTTAATTAACATTTTAAAGCGATACTTTGTTCTATTCATAACAATTTGATTTCAGGTTTTGTTGAAAATCTTTGCTTAAACACGGTGACATTTTGTTCTGTAAAATGGACAATTGAATAGATTGAGGGTCTATTCAACAGAACTTGGTTATTTGTTCAGAGATGAGACCGGAGATAGAATAACACACCCTTAATTAACCAGTCACATGTATCACAGACTATGCTGCAGGCCAATACCTTAAATTGCTACAGAAATTATAGTTACATATGAAGCAATGAATTTATCTGAAGTTTATTTGAAGATTGTCAGTTTACTCAAGATTTGACCATAGTATACGTATTTGTTCAGGGTTGACCTCTTGAGCAGAAAGAATATAATTATGCACACATAATTAACCGGAGAATTAACCCTTTGTTCCTAAGCACTCGCCACATCATGTGCCACAGACTATGCTGCCCAATGAATACCTTAAAGTACTTATTAAAATTACTATAGAAATTACAGTTACATGAAGCAATTTATCTGAAGTTTATTTGAAGTTTGTCAGTTTACTCAAGATTTGACCATAGTGTTCGTTCAGGATTGACCTCTTGAACAAAAAGACTATAATTATGCAGACGTAATTAACCGGGGATTCCCCCTTTGTTCCTCAGCACTCACCACATCATGTGTTTTTATAGAGACAAGCTTATCACATGTCATCTGTTAATTAATAAACATTATCATGTCACAATTTGTCACCTCTGATGGAACTCTGCCAGGGTCTTACAGTGCTGGCCTGATGTTCTATCCACTGAGCTACATGTAAATTGTATGGTTGTTCCTAAGAATAGAAATGTTGAATCCGTTTTCTTTACAAGCCCCTTGGTTTAAACCTCTATTAGACTTGAGACTTTCTGTATTATTAGTTTTCTTCTGTATAGAGCTTGTATTTGAAATGAAGCACTTATATTCTTATAATAAACTTTTCGTACATCTAGATGTTAGAACCAAGCTGTAGTTGCTTTATATATTGTACATGTACTAACACCCTACTAGTCATTTCAGAATATAACGCTTTTCATTTTAAAATTGGACTGAAGTGCAAAAAAACAAATGTGTTGTTTCAGAAAAACATTTTTGTACTCTAACCAGTGTATTTCTACAAATATTTCTCTTGACTGTCAATTTCAAAAATGACTTGACTCATGATGTTATGAAATCTTTATACTTTATAATGCAGGCCTGTGCTGTAATGGTTTCCGGCATGACCTTAAAATCGGTTCTGTTCTCCCCAACAGCACAGGCCTGGGTTTAATGAATTAGAAAGAACAAGGATCTGATGTGCTATCCTCTTAACACACAGGCTCTTGTTTAATAGCCTCAATAGGCTTAAAAAATATATTTTTTAACATTTAGTCAAATTGATTTATATTTCTTCTCTTGGATTGAGTAGGATTAAAATTCGTCCTATTCTTGTTACTTTCTGTATAATGCTTTCTTCATTAGCATAGCTTACATGTAAGCACGTCACTAAACCCCAATCAAAAAAATCGTCAAGCACAGATGCAAGCCTAAGATACATGTACCTGATGGCTGATAGGCAAGATAATCTGTCACTATCTAGATACATGTACCTGATGGCTGAGAGGCAAGATAATCTGTCACTATCTAGATACATGTACCTGATGGCTGAGAGGCAAGATAATCTGTCACTATCTAGATACATGTACCTGATGGCTGAGAGGCAAGATAATCTGTCACTATCTAGATACATGTACCTGATGGCTGAGAGGCAAGATAATCTGTCACTATCTAGATATGTTGATGAGCTGTAACATGCTAATATAATAGTGACAAGGTGACCAGAAGTAAAGTGATACTTATGGACATTTCTTTGTAGACTGATGCCTGTATTAAATTATCTAGGCGTTAGAGCAAGATGGTTCGTGAAAAGATAATATTCTGCCTAATACCTAAATCATTTTAAGATGTTAGGGATTATTTGTTGAGAGGTATGCGAAACGCCTTTTCTATTAAAATAATATTGAACACTTTAAAATATTTGTCCACCTTACCTGAATCCATTTTAAGGTAATATGTACATAAGATGTTAATTCCAAGGTAAGTAAGCGACGTGTCCTACATGTATTGCCTGTACATGGTAGTAGAGTCCTATGAAGATACCTGTAATATTCACCTGTTCAGAACATATTACTGACCTCACCTTTTACAATTCATCAGAACTACTCAGGTGAAAAAATCTAGTGTAAGAAACTATTGACCAATCAGAACATTGGATTGATACCGTAAACCCTCTGATTCATACTTATTTATTTTATGTTACAATTTCAGAATCTTACTCCTTTTCCAATTAGGACTTCACATGTGTTACCATGAATTAAGCTAAACAGCATGTGGAATTACAAAATGTGAAAAGATCACAGGCTTTTAAAATTTATTATATAGAGTAATACAGATACTTGTATGAAAATTGCACTCAGATTTTAAGATTGTTTTTTCATTAATGTTTTTTTTTTAACGTTTTACATTTTTTTTTTCCACACACACCTGTAACACATAGTGACACTGTTATAAAGCTTGACTATGATGTTTATACATCAAATACACTACATGTAGGCACAGAAGTTGACCAATACGAATGTGACACTGACTGTTGGGATTAGGACAACAAAAATCATAGGATTTCTATTATTATGGTTTCGTTTGTTTAAATAGTTTTATACAGCCTGTCTTTCCATCTGTCCAGTGACAAATAATGAAAATCAAGTTGTGTTTAAATATATTTTTAAAGTGACATTGCTGAAAGTTGAACTTGAAAATAAAACCCATATTTAGCAACCTGAATGCTTGTTACAATAACAATCAGAAAATATATTCAACATGAAAAAATGAACTACAGAAAACAATAAATAAATAAATGCCAGAGGCATTGGTTGCTGTTTTCTTCTTCCCCATTTTTAAAAGTTTCTTGTCTAACCTAAGGCGCCTGGCTAGTCAGTGTGATAATTCTGTTAAATCCCCCTGACAGACAGTACCTCATATAAGCTTTGTTTCACCCGAGTCTATGTTGGCCTATTTGACTTTGTCCTCATTCAGGTGTAATGTTTATTTTAAACACAGATCACAGCCCCAGGACTCGTTATATGCTACAAAAATATTCAGAGAAAAATAGAATACAAGTCAAGAATAGAAATTATTGCAATTTTTTATCATCACTTTTATGCATTAGGTTATTGCTACGAGTTAAGTCCCAAAATACAATAATCTCATATAGTTTCAGACAGGGCATGATGTCTGTGCTTAAATTAAAATATTTTTTTGTTGTTTTGTCTGCATGTGCATGTGACGTAGAATGTCGTTAAATTTATACTCCTTGCTTACATGTATTTTGCCAAGCACACTTTATAGCTGTGCAGGTAGTTGATGATCAGTTCATTCCCATGGGCCATTTCAAACAAATACCCTATTATTATTTCTGATGAGATTAAGGTTATGTGTGTGCAAATATTTATCATAAAACGAAATGGGTTCATGCTGATTAAGTATGTTAATCATCATAATTGATGCAGTATTTATACTATAAATTGTTTAATGTTAATCAATGTAAATAACATATATAATTAACATGGAAGCCTTTGATTACCGCTTGAATTACTACAAAACTTATCTAATGCATTTTCAGCTTCTGACTTTATTAATGATTTTAGTGCAGATACTTTTTCTAGCTCCAAAACATTTCTCCTCAATAAATCCAGAAGTTGAAATTGTTATGCTACTATCCCATTTTCTAATTGCCAGTGGAACAGATTACATAAATAATGTTAAGTTATGTGTATAAAGTATAAATACTAATTGACATAAATACACACTTTGATATGTTGTAGTGTAACTATAAATCAATGTGGTATTATGGTAATAGATTGTATGACATGGTTTTTCTCCACTCAGTTTTTTTTTTTGTACACTTAGTAGTTGAGTTCTGAATATCTAACAGTTAACCTTATTTTTTACAACTGATCAGCTTTTTTTTTGTGTCGTAAATATATGTACTATACGTGTTTGGAGATCTACCTCAACAATAAAAAAAATTGATTTATGCTGTGTCTATTTTTAATTTTCCGTACAGGTAAGAAATGAGTATTGAGAATTGATATTTTAAAGCTATAGGTTGCTCTAACCTCTTAACACAATATGTTGTCAGAGATACTTAGGTTAGACATTTAGGTATGTGATTTAGGCAAGTTGAAGACATTCATTCCTTTTGAACTACCTGCAGAAAAATTTGAATTTATAAGGTGAATTAGGATATAACTGGACTGGACTTGTTCTCTTCAAAATAATGTGAGATGTGCCTATGGTATAAATGAAAAAACTTTCTATCTTATTAGGTCATGAAATTGAATACCCCAAATCATATGTTAGTTTTCTATTACACATGATAAGCATTAGCATGATAATCATTCTCTTCACTCTGACCTATTTTGGTTCGCCCACCAAATGCACAGATCTTTAACAAACAATAGTTCTCAGTATTTACAAGGGTAGAAACTCAAATCGACACCCTATTCATCATTCCAATCACACCCTGAACTTACCAGTACTCATCTCCATTATGTCTTATAATCTACCTGTAATCTAAACATAATATTCTCACCTGTGGCTCAAGCTCTCTTGACAAAGCTGATAGATCAACTGGTCTGTTTGTTTTCAATCTCACCTGTACATTCGAAATACATCAGGTGAAATTATTTTTGTCCTTCTAAATCAGTGTTATGCAAAGTATCTGTGCCTATTCTTATTAGCTGGTCGTTTCCAAGTGCCTCCTGTTGTCAGCCAGTTCCTCGAAAGACTACTAGCTGCTAATAATGGATTAGAGATAGAACGTTAAGGACTCTACTGCTAGTCAGGTGTAAAAAATTTTTTGCCTTTCTGAAATCTTTTCATAATCTTGATAATGCATAAAACATTTACAAAAAAATTAAGTATTTTAGAATGTTTTTTTTAGATTTAAGTTGTAAAATGCGTGCCTCAAAGATTATGTGTATCTGAGGGCAGACGGGATTAACATGATTATCTCACCTGAACTGACTACCTGCTGGCTATTACCACAAACCAATTAATAAAAGGCCAACATATCAAAGCATGGCCATTGGGGGTGTGTATTTGAACTGAACAGTAAACATGGAGAACAAATGTTTTATACAAACATACTAATGCTCCTAGTAGGACTCCTACTGATAGCCATTAACAAAGGTGTGAACAAAATCATTGATGATGACGTCACTCAAATTTCAGAAGCCATTCTGTTTTTGAATACATCATGTTATTGTATTGCTTCCTGTGATTGTCCTGTGTTTGTCCTGTCTTGTCTTTGTTTGTTGCCAGTGTTGTTTTCTTCATCCATGGGGTGAGCTCATTGTCATGTGAGTGGAATAACCTTAAGTATGGTATGAATCCCGATCAATCCGCAATGTTAACAAGGCTATTCTCAGTTGTGTACCAAACACACATTATTGTCTCGTCAGGGAGAGACCGATTTGTCTGACCTACCTGTATATCCTGTACTGGCATCCTATTGTCCTTTTAATCAATGCAATATCAATACCTTTCCTAATTTTATTACACAATATATAATGACAATCAGTATGGTCTCCTAGGTTTCCACTGATAAACATAGTACAGAATTGTATCTGAGCCAGCCATAATAACATTCACAGCCTGATGCATTCTCAGTTTCAACTGGGTTAAAGGTGTTTGGGCACCACCCCTTTTGGTACCCAAGCCCTCCCTCAAAATGTTGTTTTTTTTTTAACTAAAGTCAAATAGCATATCTTACCCTAGTCCTATTAAATAGGCCGTCAATGTTCGATATTTATCATTTGGACATTGACAGTACCCCGACGTCCTATACTTGGGTATAATTTCAGTGGCGGGTTTGTCCGCAGATCAATCTGCGGGTAGTTAAAACAAACCTAAAGAACGAATTAAGCGATTTTACTCACTTTAAGCTGCCAGACTGTGACGTCAACGTAGTTAACAATCATTTCCTATCCCCAATAATGTATTTTCGGCTCAGTGACCTGGATCTCGCGCTAGCTGAAGCGGATGCGCGAGGTCCAGGTCACTGAGCCTAACTGGCAAAGATT
>JAQQZZ010139433.1:0-13250 GCA_030265115.1 Mopalia vespertina | reverse complement strand
TACTGCAGTCCGACCTGAGACAACTCGAGCTGATACATCGTCACGTATCACGCGCTGTACATATAATCTCTATATATCCTGGTGTGGAAAGAAAAAACAGGAATATTCTTTACGAAAAGACTTCAATTGTTACATTTTAGAAGATTTTAACGAGCACATTTCTGTTGATTTGTTTATTATTTGAAAATCTATTAGGTATAATTTCATTTCATTATTCAGGAATACTTTGTTTTCTAAATAGCTTCCACTGATATATATATAATTATTTACCCAGATGGCAACCCTATCCACTCAACGTGGTCATCGACTCAATGATGCTCTTCATACACTCCGTAACAGTAACCGTTTGCTGGAGGAATTGATGGCCTGGTTGAATGAGGCAGAGAATACACTGATAACCAAAGACCAACAGTCTATTCCTCAAGATAAGGTTATCATTGAGGAACTTATTAAAGACCATCAGGTGAGCTGAAACCCTTGGCAACATTTTTAAATGCCTTTTTTGACAAAAGAAACCGCATAACCGCTAATATGAGTGTTTACTGTTTGAGTGACTGAATGAAAGAAAGAAGCATACCGTTGCCCTGGTGCTCTCAGATATATGGAGCACTCAAGCCAATCTGTTGTGGAAATGAAACAAATCAAATAACTTTTTAGATTGGTAGAAAAGGTATTACGTTTCTTAAAAAAATTGTAGGGACACTCAAAACTGTTGTTTTTCTTCAGGGCTTCATGAATGAAATTTCCGCCAAACAACCTGATGTAGAGAGATTAACAAAGATGGACAGACAGCGCCGCTCTGTGTCTGAAGCATCACAGGGTCGTCCACAGTCACCGAGTGTCCATCAGTTGAGAACATCTCACTCCCCTCGACCACCTTTCACCACATCAGGAACGCCAAATCGATCACACATACCGGTTCTACAGCGAGGAAGAAAAACACCAACCAAAGCCTCGCCATTCAAGTAATTCATCAACTCTTTTTATTGTCTATTTCATTTCTCCAGGCAAACTAAGTGACTATTTCACTGCAATATGCTTGCATGCTGAAAGGACAATTTTTCGCTTTGGTATATGTAGTTCTCTGTATTTCACTTGGGGAGGGTTGGGAGGGAGCGTCTTGTTGCCTTAGTGCTTTCAGAGCTAAGGGGTAACATGAAGCTGATCTGTTTGTGTTGTCTTTGTATCATGTCCTGTCTTGTCTTTGTTTTTTGCAAGTGGCGGAGAGGGTGATTTTCTTCACCCATTGGGCTGGCATGCCTTCATTGGAGTGAAATAACATTAAGTACCTTAAACCTGAAACAAACAAACTGTATACACTTGAATTTTGTATATAAATTCTTGTTATTTATTCCACTACAAGTAATTCAACAATGTTTGTACATTCCGCTGTGGAGAAATCTACATGATTTACATAGTTCAGAAGCAATTGTCAACTCATTATATTAATATACAAGTTATTTTTAATGTGATAGTTTTTGTTTTTTTTTTGTCTTTGATTGACAGACAAACTTATTTGTTTGTTCATTCATGTTTCCTTTTATTTCACATTAATATTTGATTATCTAGATTTGAAACTGGCAGAAGAACCCCAGAACCTGGAAGAAGAACCCCAGATTCCGGTCGCCGTACCCCAGAGCCTCAGTTTAGGAACCCTCGACTGGCTGGTTTAGTCAACAAATGGCAACATGTATGGTTAAAGGCCATGGAGAGACAAAGGAAGCTGCAAGATGCTCTCGATTATCTTGAAGAGGTTTGTTATTCACCTTCTATAAATCCCATTGGAAAAACACAATTTCTGTCTGAAATTTAAAATTTTCTTGCGAGTTTATGAACTCTGGTGAAGCTCTTAACTGTGCAAGTATAATGTATAAAGCAACTCAACATATTTTGCACTTTGACAAGAAGTTACCTGAGCAGAAATTTCATTAATATATGCAATAGAAAATTTGTATTGTTTTAATTCGGATTTCCATTTGGAAATTATTATTTTTGTCTCTGGGTTTTCTGGCCCTCTGGCTTAGGGCAGTTTGTTTGAAGAGTAGCAATGCTGTATTTATTAAGCACTGGAGGCAAATTTACTTTCTAAAATTATGGAAACTCTTCACATCTTGGTTGTGCTAGTGTCAATTATTGTTGGAATACACCGCCATCATATGACTGATATACTCTTAATAAATCTTGGTATTTTGCCCAAACCAACCAATGTAAGTTTGTCATATAGGTAGAGTATCTTTTAGTATAATATTGTACCCAACCTCTGTCAATCAGGCAGAACATTGTTGACATCCTGCCCATATTCATCTGTACTTATATACACCTATAGGTTGAGAGAATGAAGAACTTCAAATTCGATGATTGGAGACGGAAGTACATGCAATGGATGCACCATAACAAGTCCCGAATCATGGATTTCTTCCGTCGACAGGACCGTGATCGGGATGGTAAAGTCACCAGAAAAGAGTTTGTCGAAGGCATCCTAGCCTCAGGTAAGTTTGAATAAGGCTTTTCTCTTCAGAAATCACCAGTCAAACATATCTGACTTTTCCAGTTCAATATTTCTGTTTTGAAATGCAGCTTGTACTGGGCCCTCATCAGTAACTTACTTGTAAGCTGTCATCTTATAGTGCCAACTTTTGCATGATAATAATGATGCCCTTCCAATTTGATAATTAAGATAATTTATATAATACTCGCATATAAAGTTAATTAGCATTCACACTTTCTTGTTGTGTCTTGTATTGTAAACTACACACCTTGTTCCATTCTAAAATATAATTGATTCTACTTCCTATGTTGAGACATTGACTCTAAGATACACCCGGGCCATCCTGTTTTGCACTTCCTTTATTTGCTGGTCTGTGGTATGCATCGCCCCAAATATTGGGAGAAATTAATACGCGATGGCCTGACATAGCCTGGTGATTGCTGTGTAGCTTTAAGGAAACAGCCAAGGTATTGCTAACTTTAAAACAGATTAGTTTTTTTGTAAACCTGTATATTTGAACTTATTCCCAGGTTTCCCGACCACTCGTTTGGAGATGGAAGCGGTCGCCAACATATTTGATAAAGATGGAGATGGTTTCATTGATTATAAGGAGTTTGTATCGGCACTAAGACCAGACCGTGAGGTAAGATAATATATGTAGAGCAAAACAGCACGTACCTTTATATATTTTCTGTATCCAAATTGTTCAACTGGATTACTTTACGTCTTGAAAAAGAAACATTCAAACCGACCAAACTGTAGTGCTTTTATCTGAGGTCCGAAATTTGTTCAATTTGTAGAACAGACAAGTTTAATTTGTTGAATCGCAAGTAAAATGGCAAAAATAAAACATAAAACACCGAATAAATATGTAGTTGGGCTAGCCATGGTTCACAATGTTGTAGATGGACCCATTAGATCCTATATGAATTTGTTTTACCATTTCTCAATTGTATATAAGGGATTTTGACAAGCTTTCTCTTTGGTTTATTTACCATATGTTTAATTAGCCAATCAAACAAATGAGCAAAACACCAAAAGTGCTTAGTCATTATAAATTAAATTCTCCTGAAACAGAAAAAAATTAAAAACTATTAAATATGTTCTGTTGATTAACTTAAATTCTTTCAACTAGTAACTTTTGTCAACTCTATTAATTTTGAACTTTGAACTCCTACAACAGCCCATCAAAACTGGAAACGATGACGATAAGATTCAAGACGAGGTGAAGAGACAAGTGAACAAATGTACCTGTGTCCGTCAGTTTAAAATACATAAAATCGGAGAGGGAAAATACAGAGTGAGTATTCTACAGATTTTGTAACACGACTATCTGCAGGGGGGGTTCTAAAAATTTTGTACAGGTTCCTATCCCAAATTCATCAGACCACAATCAGGCTTTTCTCTACCCCCTTTTGGATTGATCTTAACAAAGATATTATGAAAACTGTTATACCTTGACAATAATTTGGGCTAATATTATTTTGGGCGCCAATGGGGTTTTCGGAAACAAATTGGCTTTAACAACTCCTCTGATCGGACACAAATTTTTCGAGTATAATGCTATCAGTTACTTACTTATATGTTGTAATTTTTAGAAATGCTGTAGATATGGTGCTACATTTAGTTAAAGTATCAAAGACAGTTTAAGAAATAATGTCCTTTACGCAAATACTAAACAGAAAACAATAATAGTTCTATGTTTTGTTTTAAAACTGGGCTAAATCAAGTAAGGTAAGTATAGTAACAACTCTGAAGAAAGATATTGAATTCATTATCTTTCTTTATAGTTGTTACTATACTCAACTATGTTAAACTCCTCAGTGGTAGTCATAATAACAGGTAAGTTAAATTTCAAGGTTAGGTTATGAATATTGAATTCTTCATGAAACCGCTTCTTATTTCAGTTTGGAGACTCTCAGAAGCTTCGTCTGGTGCGAATCCTCCGTAGCACTGTTATGGTCCGTGTCGGGGGAGGGTGGTGTGCCCTGGATGAATTCCTTGTTAAAAATGACCCGTGTAGAGGTAAGCTATATACCCACAAATATCCGGGGGATTTTATTACAATTAACACAATGTAATAACAGGTTGTAACTTTGTTGTTAAAAATGGTTTACAGATAAAACAACTTCTTAAACCAACATTATTTATATAAAAATTGTATACTAACAAAACATATAAGGAGACATGGGTAAGATTTATAACTGAATGTTTAAAATTAGAAAATTTGGGTTTAAAAATAATTCTTTAAAAAAAGAAGCCAGAAAACTTATCACTGCTGGCAATGTCTCAACCATAAAAAAAAAACATTTGTGCTAGTAAAGTTATAAATGGAGATCGTATGAAATTTCATACTTGTTTTGAAATTATTTCATTTTTTCGTTAATGCCACCAACAGCGCCTGTATTGGCTTGTCAAGTCTCTGTAACACCTCCTCAATTCTACTGTATCTGTTTTGCCGAAATTTACTACTAAATTCCTGATCATAATGATAGCAACGAATCCTTAATAAAATGGCAAAGTTCAAGGTAGAAATCTTTAATCAATTTCTGGTGTCTCGTACACTGGTGTTTTGGGGGTTTTATTTGGCACTATACAAATCTTGCTCACTTCCTTTATGGTTGAGAGACTGGTATATTTGAAATATTTTTACTTTCTCATTCACAACTTCTTTCTGGAATTTTATTTCAAGACGAAAGAAAACAGCCCATTACTTTGTTTAAACTAAATGTTTTTGTAAATATGATGCATGTTAAACGGATATATGATTTAAAATACATGTACTATATATGTTTTTTGTTTGTAAAGTTCAATATTTGCATTTGGGGCTACATAAAACAGTTTAATATCATCAGAAGAGTATGATAAACCAGTACATGAGATAAAAACAACATATCTTTAACACATAACAAAAAATATACTATTAAGTGTTTAACTTGGTTTTGGAAATAAATATGCTAATGCAATTCAAATGTAAAAAATTGTATATAACAATAACAATTTATTGAACATAATTGTTACCATATATTACTGCTGGTAATGGCACAGACAATGTATGTGACTTTGAAATTTAATTTTAAAAACTACTTTATAATATGAGTGTACGAGGGGACAAACTAACACAAAAAACCCAAATTCCACCCAACAGATTTTAATGTGAGTCTGGTCAGATTAGGCTTAGATCACAGTTTTTCTCGTAAGTAAAGCATGAGGTTTGGTATCTTCACCTAGGTCCCTCGATTCCTGGGAATATGGACTTCTTTATTTTTATCACATTATTAAATTAATTATTTTATTTATTTATTTATTTATTTAATGCTGTACACTTATTTCACTGGGCTAGCACATGATTATAAGACCACTATTATAATAAGTAGTTTTATTTATACAGTTGGTTATACGGCAAACTGTTTATTACCAAAGGTGAAGGGTTTTTATTTAATCTTGTATTATAAATAAAAACGACATACAGTGCTTCTTTAGCATCCGATAAAAATGTCATATTAATTTCTTCTGTTTCTTTTTTCCTAACCTTTTGCTTCCAAAAGTTGGTCTTTGGCGACGTAATCGCTTTCGTTTCAAAAGACGTTTTCTCCAATGGCGGTGTAGGTTTATCACTTTATATTTCTAAGCTCGTCTGTTTATTTCTGAAGTGCTCTGTGTTCTTAAGTTCCAGTTTTTTCACTGAGTTATTTCATTGTCATTTATACTAACCATTCAATTACTAATCCTGAAATTTCTCCCATCCGTGTGTCACCAGTTTATAGTAGAGCAGGAAGCAAAGGGTTAAAACCATGTGGCTGTGCTGTGTTAGAGTGCTAGTGACTTGTCTTTATTGTCCTTCTGGGTGTGCCTTCAGTTTCAGGTTGTTTAGTTGAATATTTTGTTGATTTTACGTGTCATTTGCTTACAATGTTCATGTTCTTCAGTTGTGTGTGCTGGTTATTGTGCTCCGTCTTAATTATTCAGTATTTGTGTGTGCAATTATTGCTTTTTAAATATTTGTTCATTGCATTATTTGTTAAAGGCTTTTGTAATAAAATTTTGCTTTCTGTGTTCTCTTGAGTTAAAGAGGCAACACAAAGTAAATCCGTTTGTGAGGTCTTTGTATTGTGTCTTGTTTTGTCTTGTCTTGTTTGTCAGTGCTTTCTGCCAGTGGCATCAACATATTTTTTCCTTAACCCCTTGCGCCGGCAAGCCGTCATATAAGTGAAATAACCATAAGTATGACTTTAAACCATTATCAATAAAAACAATCTTTTCTATCAAGACTCCTATTTCATCTTTATGTTTGAGGTGTGATTTTTTGTTACATGTGCTGTGGGCATGATCGGAACTTTGCTTTTCTTTGTTGGACATTTGATTTGGTTCGTTACATTTGGTACTGTTCGTCTGGGTGTTTTTTCGATATTGATCACAGCTTTTCATCCTATTGTCTTTTTTGCTTCTTTGTAGTTAGTTTTTTTGTCTCCAGCTATGATTTTAAGGAAAAAAAAATCATTTTCTCTTGATTAAGCATGCTATTAGTTTCAAATATTGAACTATATTCATTATGTTGGTGATGGTATGGTAAATCATAAATAAATGTCTGATGTTTATGCTTATTGCTGCTCTATATTGGAAATGAAGGATCTGTATAAACAGGAACCATCAGACATGAGTCATCAACATTTCTCTAAAGACATTTCAATAATAATATCATACATAAACATACCATATTTTCTAATCGAGACTATCCAATGTATATAATTCTGTGTATGTCATGTCAGTATGTTATCAAATTCGCATGTAATTACCACATTTGTACAGTTGTTTGCGTGGTGTTTGATTTACATGTACATGAATGTAAGATTGTTAAACATTTCACATATTTTTCTTTACATTTTAGCTAAAGGAAGAACCAACATGGAACTCCGAGAAAGGTTTATTTTGGCTGAGGGTGTTAGCCAATCAATGGCTGGCTTTGTGTCAAAGAGCCCCGGGGGCAGTTCAGGGAGCTCTGTTAGTGGCATGTCCGGAACTGCCTCCTATAGCAGTCGCACAGGAAGTACAACCAGCGGACCCATCACCAAGGTAACACGAAAGCTTGTTTAAAAGGTCATTGATTGGTTGGTGGTGTATAGGCCTACAAAACTGGTTTGAGTCTCCTATACTACCTTGGCTATATCAGGGAAGTTTGCCTATAGTTTCGAAGATAGCTGCAGAGGGTTGGGAGGGAGCTTCCTGTTGTCCTGGGGCTCTCTGGGTTTATGGGTACCATGACACCGACCTGTTTGTGATGCCTTTGTATTATGCCCTTTGATTGTTCAGTCTGGTTGCCAGTAGTGTCGAGGGTGATTTCCTACAACCATTGAGCTGGCACTTCTTCATATGAGTCGAATAACCTGAAGTATGGTGTAAAACCCCAATCAAACAAACAAATCCAAGATAGCTAAATGGTTAATTGGGATTTTCTCTCATCTTTCAACCCAACATGTGCGATGCATTGGTCTTATAATGGAAATATTCTTGAGCACGATGTCAAACACCAATGAAATAAAACGAATAATTTTTGGAACAACACTGAAGTAAGACAGTGTGTATGTATGCTGCTGTCACCCGTTAGCAGCCCTACCATACATCTATTCTTTCAACAGAGAATTTGTAAAAAAACTCTTCATATTATGGTTGTGTTGCTGTTCACTCATTGTCAAATACCAATTGAAATACCTTGAGCATGGCGTAAAACACTCTTTGAGAGAACATTGTCGTCATAAGTGAAATAACCTTCATCATGATGTCAATCAATCAGCCAATCAATCAATCAATCAACCAATCAATCAAAGGGTATTTATGATATCATGGGACCATTATGATTTTTGATATTGGTCATATACGATTGTAAACAGTAATATAGCCAGCACTTTCTATCAATCTTAGACTCGGTGTAAAAAAATGGAATGAAATGGTGTTCCCCTCCCGTAAATTCACTATACATATACTAATCATGAATATCTGGTAATTTTTCAGAAATTTTTGTCTAAAATGTAAAATGACAATCTAATATTTGAGAGCTCTTTACAGATCCGAGAAAAGACACAGCATACGTCACCTTGGAGACAGCGAGTTAAGACCAGTCCTGATGGAGAAGTGCGACAGATAATGTCCCGTGTTCAACCGGATGGTAGCCGTGTAACAAAAACCAAAGTGACCCGAGATATGCGCAGTCCAGGTAAACATTGTCTGGGATCCATCATGATATAATTAAAACACATTGGATCCATCATGATATAACTAAAAATATTGGATCTTTCCTAATATAATTAAAAATATTGGATCCATCATAATATAATAAAAAATATTGGATCTGTCATAATATTATAAGAAATATTGGATCCGTCATAATATAATTTAAAATATTGGGTCCATCATAATATAATTTAAAATATTGGATCCGTCATAATATAATTTAAAATATTGGGTCCATCATAATATAATTTAAAATATTGGATCCATCATAATATAATAAAAAATATTGGATCCGTCATAATATAATTTACAATACTGGATCCATCATGATATAATTTAAAATATTGGGTCCATCATAATATAATTTAAAATATTGGATCCGTCATAATATAACTCAAAATACTGGATCTATCATAATATAATTTAAAATATTGGGTCCATCATAATATAATTTACAATATTGGATCTATCATGATATGATTTTAATTTTAAAAATAAAGAGTCATTGTCCACTTTATTTATTATTATTATTATCATGAAGTGAATTTTCTGCTTGAATCATAATTGTTTATTTGGTTAAAGTTTTCTGAAGACACGTTTTTACAGCTTAGATAAGACAACAGATGAAATTTTGTACTTTATGTGTTTGTTTTGTAAATTTGAAACCAGTTTATAAGACCAGCATGGTTAAGGGTTGAACAATCTGACATTTTTGTGTGTTTTCATGATTTTCAGCGAGTAGAAGTTCAAGTCGTGCTAGTACAAGTAGTCGGAACGGAAGTCGTCCATCAAGTCGTGCTAGTGACGCCTCCGAAAATGATCCAGAAGTTTTTACTACAATGAAAAGTGAAACGAAGAACATTGGGGGACGTAATCAAACGACTGTAACTTATCAAACGCATGTAGCAAAAACAAGAACCGTTACTATGCCAACTGCAACAACAACAACACGGACACCCACTCAAGGCCGGACCAAAATTCCTAAAATCTCTCCCAAGAAAAAGTGATTATTGGATTGCAATAAATCAAATGGATCAAGATATTCTAGTCTGAAATTGAAACATTTCATTGTTGAAATCTGATTAAGACGCTTCGAAATAAACCGAAATTATACAGTTTAATGACAAATTTTGTCAAAATGCCATGTTGGTTTTTCCTGATGACTTGCAGATATTGACTTTCCTGGATTTTCTTAACACAAATATGTGTGTTGCTATTATACGATAGGATTTTAACAGTTTTTCTGGCCTTCAGAAAAGAACCAAATTATGGAACGAGTATTCTTGCCATGGATTAACGTGTAAAAATACTGCCAAGTGCTAAGTGATGATAGAATGTTACAAAATTGTACCTGAGAGGAGAGTTCAGGCTGCTGCTTAATTTCCATCAATTTATCTGCTCTCCTCGCTGGGATGTTTTTGTGTGTTTTTATCATTAGCCTATACATGAAATTAATCCTTCTCTTATGAAAATGTGTGAAAAATTATGGAATAAAAATACTTATTTGATCAAATATTAGTAAAAAGTTAAAAACAGGGATGATTTCGAAACACTTTTTTGTTCTGTTTGTAAAAAGTTGATGTGTGTTAGTTTGTTTTGTGTTGTTTAAAGAAGTATTTTTATATCATGGGTAAAACTAAATTGTTTGTGTAATTGCAAATTACCTAGAGGTGAAGGCCCCCCTCTTAACCCTCATACACGCAATGAGGATAGATATCTGAATATATCTGTGATTCCTCAAAGCCTCTGGGGTAAGATTACATTAATATGTATGTATATATTTAATTGTGCTATAAAATAATCACATGGCCTTTGTGTGTTGATTTTTCAAACGACCGGAGTTTGAAACTCTATTTTGAATACGAGAGTTTTAGAAGCTCTGGCAGGTAATAAACTTTGTGATTTGGTCACGAAGTGCGACTGTATGGTGTATATTTGTTTTCAGTTAGATCTATTTTACCCTCGCTTGTGATGCTTTGTTGAGGGTGACCGGTAAATAGATAATATAGGCTGTGCCGTGATTACTTACCTTATAGCAGTGTATATGGTCATGGATTACTCATTTAACTGGTAATTTGTAGTATATTTCATTATTCATATGTAAGTTATCATATTTTTGTACTTATTTCCAATTTTCATTTGTATAATATTTAGCCTTGTTTTATATTTCCTTTCCCTGTTGTTTTCGGATGAAGACAACGCTTTATGTATAGGCTGAGGTACATATTTTTGAAGTTATAAATTATTAGTAGTGTAGATTTTGGTTTTGGTCCAGATAAGGCACGTAACATATGTGTAGATTATTTTGATTTATTGCATTTGTTACCTGGATTGGTATAGTTTTTAATTTTAATTTGTCACATATTTTTACTTTTAATCATGATCTTTACTTGCACATATAAAAGGTATGCCCAAGGGGAGATCACTCTTCTGATATAATCTCATTTTGTCAGCAATATTTATTGCTTTCGACTCATCTGAATAAAATGAAACGAAAGCTTGTTTATTT
Organism: Mopalia vespertina; assembly: GCA_030265115.1. Classification (NCBI taxonomy): domain Eukaryota; kingdom Metazoa; phylum Mollusca; class Polyplacophora; order Chitonida; family Mopaliidae; genus Mopalia; species Mopalia vespertina. The sequence continues at coordinate 2,025 of JAQQZZ010139433.1, read as the reverse complement.
TACTTGCATAATAATCTAGTACAGCTTGTTCTACCACTTCACCTCATGCCTTGCTTCATATGCAAGTAAAACCATTGCCAATAAAATTGTATTAATAATTTTTGTTCCTGAGTGTTGTTATTTGTTAAACATTATCACTAGTGGAGGAATGGTATGGCATTGATATATTAATTTTCGTCCATGGGTTTGATTGGTTTGATCGGCAGGAGCAAAATGCCTCCGTTCCCTATAAACCGTGGGACGAAAAGTTCGGCCTATAAGCGTCTTGCCCAGGACGTCGTGTGGCGCTTTGTCCCTTCTTGACCACATTGGTCAAAACCTTATAAATATATGATTAAGAAACAAAATGAGCATCTATTAATTTTATATGCAAAGATTATCCCATAGCTCGGTATGAGTTCACCGCTATTTATAGTTTAGCATATACTCAGTCGGTAGAGGGTTGGGCCTGTGACCCAAAGGTCCCGGGTTCCAATCCCGGTGGAGGCAAGCACATTTTTCTCTCCTCATTTTTGATCAATATACATTTTTAGCCAGCCCCATTCCTACATCGAAACGGTTGAAAATAAAGATCCTTTATAAATTCTGCTTTCGGTAGATACTTCAAAAGGATAAAAAAAAATCTTAAATCAGATTATTTTCATTGCTGCTCGCTTAATTTGCAAAATATCATGGTTTGGCGATTTGCCCATATGAGTGTTTTGTAAAAAATATTAGTGTTAGTCTTGTGGCCCTTCTCTTCATTTTGTTTTGAAATCGCATAAATTAAGATCGATTTCAATCAATCTATCAAAATGTCCAACCAAATTTCAATGCTAATATTGGCTGAATTTGCATATACGGGCTTCCTCATTCTCGGATCATATGCATGTTTTCACGTTTCCATCGAAGTTCTCCCGCCATCTTGCTACCTAATTCCCATGCGCCTTTGTTCGTTCACTACCACTTGGCATAAGGTGAATTAGTGTTACCGACAAAGGACCATGGGAATCGGGTGCACACAAAATAGTTGGAAAGGACTATCACGGCTGAGCAAATCCATATAGACTTTCAACGAGATTATCCTAAAATTGAACTGAATATTTATCAGGATTTGATTAAATCCTACCTGAAACATCTGCGAAGAGAGTTTAAGGCAATTCAATTACACTTCTGAATATAGAGGTGATTTGTTATTTCTTTGGCTCGCCTATAGGTCCATGAAGCTCACGGGCTTCTTCATTACAACTGACGCATCTTGAGCCATTTTGTAATACAATTTTTATGCGCTTCATAAAAATCGGTCGTTTTAAGGTATGACCAGCATTACTCGTCTCCAATCCTTTTCCGGACCAGAATTAAAAAAGGCCTATCTCATTGAAAAAAAGGTTCACACATTCAACATCAGTTGTAGATGTGCCTTTTGCTATTAGGGATTCACATTTTTTCCGCAAAAACACAAAAACTATAAGGTTTATCTTTGTGAAACTCGGTAAACCCATTCAGAATAAGGTGCGTTTGTGCCTTTTTCTATTATGGGAGTAGTATAGAGTGAGCAGCTCAGGTCGCATTTGCTATTACATAATAAGGAAGGATTTTACGTTATCAAGGACTAATTGTTCACTTGACCTTTGGGTTCGCATAAATTTATTTCCGTGTGTTGCGACGAAGTGTTCGGGTTAAATCCCGCCCAAATTTGGAAATTTCCGCCAAAGATATGTAAACTAACAATGACGTAGCGAAAGGTCAATCATGTATGGCGCATCCGTTATTATCATACTTAAAAACAATGAAACAGAAAGCTGGCGAGTTGACAAAGATTTTTAACTTCAGTCGCTCATTATGTCGATCATTCGTGTTAATTACAGGTACCAATGAATTGGAAATGTACATTTTTCAATGTTTTATCGATTTAATCTACGTAGATAATCAAACTTGCGACAGTAAATGTATGTGCAGTGTTTTAGGTGCATCTTCCCTAGGCAAGTCTGATGTCTCCACGAAGTTCTGTCATAAGCCTTGCCACACTTACCCCGTTGCGACGGT
>JAQQZZ010139422.1:0-10071 GCA_030265115.1 Mopalia vespertina | reverse complement strand
TGGTGTAATATGGTGTCTTACTGTATATACATCTCGGGTTCACTCTACTGGTGTAATATGGTGTCTTACTGTATATACATCTCGGGTTCACTCTACTGGTGTAATATGGTGTCTTACTGTATATAAATCTCGGGTTCACTCTACTGGTGTAATATGGTGTCTTACTGTATATACATCTCGGTATAGCTGGGAAGTTCGTATTTTTAATTTAATGAATGCAACCCTCGTATGAGTCCTTATCAATCTACATCTTACCTGCCTATATGTTCATTCCTTGTTAACACACATCAGTGTTAAATCACTGTATGATTCGTCAATAGTCAGTGGTAATAAAATAAATGCAACTCCGCGTGTTGCAGTCATTTGTCTGTATTTTATATTTCTGCTTCTCTGTGTCGCTGTCATCAGGAATCCCTGTTTCCTGATGATGGCTCCATAGAGAAGAAGAAATAAAGAATACAGACAAATGACTTAAATATTTGGAGCTGCATTTATTTGATTTAATGCTAAGTTGATGTGTGGTCGTACTTCACTTAGTTAGTGTGCATGTTGTGTAGTTTGTTAATATATTCTTGTTGCACAGCAACTAAGCTGAAAATTAGTGCGTTATTATGGTATGACCTGTTTATTATCCGCCTATAAAATGAAATCATTCATATTTCGGGGATAAAATAAACCTCATGACATTTAAATACGTGCTACAGGTTGTATTTTGATATCACAGTTCTCGAATTATTGACTTGTTATCTGTGATTCTTCTGTGTGTTTTATCATAACGTAACGTTCAAATCGATAATACATAGGACAAGTGAAAATAGCATGAAATGTGAACCCGCCCTTCTCACAGCACATCGTAATGTACCTTATTTGTCTTGTCGAGTTTATAAAATCATAAAATATTATTATACCGTTGTCATCGGAGTATGTGAAACAAATATCGATCATGTTTGTTAGTGCGTGCAATTTTTAGATGTATTACATATTCCATTTTAACGCTGTTCTACGTTGATGCAAGAGATACGAATTGTTTTAATTTGAACACTTGTCGAGATGATTGGATTGTGGGTGTGCTACTTCAACGGAACACACATATCGACGGTTAAAACATACCAGAACAAGTGATTGTGTTTACAGTTTGTAGATAGAAAGAACGACGATGCATGTAGCCCGTAACGAACAAGCCTTGGGATTAGAGGACTAATGTTTTCGTGTATTTGTACACATTAAATGCGTGAAAGACGAGATAAAATACATTATTTAGTTAGGTTGGTCATTAGTTGAACATCTCACTAGTCTGCATCAGTTCGCTTTCAATTGTTTTCATTTTCACGATGAGGCGATGTCAAAATGTAGACTGTAAGCAGTGCCTTGTAATTATTGGAGTGCCATACAGAACACTGTACCGGAAACCCAGTCACCTACAGGCATACTATTCTGTCCCTATACTATGTTCAGGACACTACGATATGTCTAATAAATAATTACTACGTCTTTATGACAGCACATTGCGGCCCGCGGCTGTGGCTTAGTTGTTAGCGTGTGCGCTTACTAATCCCACTTCAATGTACCGTTCACGGCATTGAATCCCTCTGTCGACCATGAAGTATATGATTGAGTCACATGATGTGTCTCCGGCAAATGCGTGGCTGGTTTTTACGAGGTTTCAATCCGGTTTGCCACCGTAATTGGGCAATGAACAGTGTGAAGTGGACAATCCGTCGTCATATAAGTGAAAAACCCTTGAGTACGACATTAAACCACCATCAAACAAACAGCACATTCGTCAACTCCCCGTCCCGATGTAGAACTGTTCAGTAAATTACTCAATACAGCAACAGAATACTTAATTATAGAATAGAAATGCAGTGGATCTTTGCTGGAAACCCGGTGAGAATGCTGTCGGCGTTAGTGTTAGCTTTATACAGCAAGAATACTGCATAATTTACCAGTCTCCCTTCACCGCCAATCACTAAAATTTCGTCATGAGATAAATCTCAATTGTATTTTTATAGTTTGCATGAACTATTTAAAGAATCTAACGTCAGAGTAAATGTCGTTCATATCTCCGAAGAGGAACATGTTAGATCACAAATGTGTTCACTTCATCGGCGAAGATATCGCACAAGTTCTTTCCACAAACCAAAAATTGACTGGTGTTTATTCTGGCTGTCCCATGTTATAAACTGCAATGAATTTTCGCTGGTTTATGGCGACTAACTTTATACAAAAAATTGTGATACACAAATATATAAGCGTGTGTTACGATACCCAATCTGAACAGTTATTCAAGGAGAGCTGTGGATTACGGCACTCAGGTATTTTTTTCACTTTGGTGTGATTTTCGTGTAGAAATCTGGACAGGTTGCAATGCCTGGTAACAATGTACATATTTGAGCACAACCTTCAGAGAACGCCACAGTAGGCCTACAACACAGCGGTACTCAAACACAATTAAGATAACGTATGATGTCATCTCTTGTTGATGTATTTCCTGTGAAAGAATATCACTCTACAGTGGGCTTATTCAATTTTTAGTCAAAACTACATGATAAAGCAAGTGTTTTAGAACTCTTAACTTCTTCCGTTATTTATAGGCGATATACTCTACTAAATCTGGTCCGCCGGAGGCGATTTGACATTCGGCCATCTTGCCAAATGTAGAAAGGATGCATTGTCCACATTAAAAAAATCACCGACTAACGAATCTCCAACGCCAAGGGTGCACAGCTGTATCGTCAATAAAGCGTAAGACTGCAGTGACGATACCTGGATCTAGATTATCTGGGGTTTAGTGTGATAATGACGTTTAAATAAGCTGGAATGTTCAGGAAGTTTGTTTACACGATTCACACAAACAAATATAGAAATGTGTATGCCATTTTGTCAACTGTTGATCAACACGATGTCCAGCCCACGACACGAAGTGCTAGATATTATCTCATCCATCTAGAGTCCAGCTGTAACGTTAACCTAACGATACATTTAAAGTGAATAGGTTGTATATATACGAGAATTAACGTATGAAGCGTTCTCATGATGCACAGTGATATAAATCCAGTGAAATGGTCGGGCATGTGCACTAGTGTTTGAGTTCAACAGATATTACACATACTGAGATGTAACAACTTAGACAAGGGGACAAGAGAAGAATGCTTATGTGTAGTTTCAGGTCTTCGTCTAGCCAGTAGCTATCGGCGCAAAAAAATCAATTCATCTGCAACACAATTATAAAAAAAATGTGAATACATGTGTAACAGTTTCTGAAATTAGTGCACCCAAATAGCACCAATATGGCACTGTTGACACTGCAAACATTGCTAAAACGGATTTACTGTTCTCTTGTGGTGAACAAATACTCTAAAATAGAAACTCGAGAAGAGGTTCTTGTGAATTATTTACCCAAGCACTTCATGAATTTCGAGAACACTCGATTAATCAATTGTTCAAATCAAACACGGGTGCATGGTTAATTGTCACGATTTCTCACTATGGGTCCAAAACAACCTGGTTATCACATAAATTACTGGAATTATTGAGAACGACGTCAATGACGCACCTGGCATATCTGCCTATGAGGCGAATGTAGAAAAAAACACTGGTTTAATTTTAAAGGGATTGAACAACCCTTAAAACGATGTCAACACCACTCGAGTGAGATTGTTATCGCTATGTAGATCTGATATAGTTTACAATTTGCAAGGCCTTTAGAATTGTGCAGTTGCAGCAAAGGCACCATCTTTAAAAACCAAAATGGTACCTATATGTATAACATAAAGACTCAGTTACCTAAAAGTAGTACCGTACCTGTATGAATATTGAATTAAGTGGCGGGGACATATTGAAACAATCAAATATAACAATGTACGCAACATACCTGCACCAAAGATCCTTTATGATAATATGGGGCATATTTGTAATTAAATTGACAGACCCTAGGCGAACCCAAAAGCACATGAGACAAAATAGTACATGGATGGATGTAGAATGTGTCGAAGGCATCGGTATCTGATTAGCAGTCCCAAGGCCATTTCATAATTATATTGTCTTTTTCTCAGATGAATCAAAATGTTTTTGTAAACAAGACTGCAGGCTAAATGAACTTTTCAACTTAGTCTTAGTTTGTTTCTATATATGCACATCGATTGTGTAACGATGTATGCAATCTTTTAGTCCGTTATATAATGGGAAAAGTGTCCGGGTTATCCTAACCCTCTGAATAAGGTCAGTTTGTTTGGATAGTGACAATGCTGTCTTTATTTAGCACTGGAGGAAAATTAACTTTACAACATTATCGAAATGCTTCACATCTTGGTTGTGCTAGTGTCAATTTTTGTTGGAATACACCGCCGTCCCAGCAAACCAAACAACATTGCGACAACGTTTTATTGCGGCAGTGTAACGTTGTTGCAACGAAATTTTGTGGACTACCAGTTATGTTGCCACAACATTAGAATACGACCACACGGCAACGAAACAGAAGCGTAATAGCTACATTGCAATATTGTTGTTGCATCATTTCACGTTTTCACAATATTTTTATTACGTCGTACAAAACGCTAACCAATTCACAACTAAGTCACAACGTAGTCGATTTGTGTTGTCACAACGTTAAGCTACAACGTTTCCAGTCCCGTTTTGACAACGTTGTATCAACTGGTAAAAACTAACAACCAAATTTCATCGTAGATTAACGTTGCAGTAACGTTGATGTTTCTTTACTCTGCAACATTGCCAAGTATACAATGTTGCAGCTACGTAGTGTGTTTGCTGGGGTCATAAAAGCGAAATACCCTTAAGCACGGCATAAAACACCAATCATCAATTAAACCGAGTTATCCTAGGTCGAGCAGAAAGCATGAGATACTTTTTTTTCATTTACGTGGAGGGATAATTAAAACGATTAAGTATGATTTAGAAATGGTACAAATATGTTCGCATGTTATAAGGTCTGTGTTACTATTAAACAACCGTGCATACTAGTATACAGTAAATTGAAAAAGTTATCAATAACGCGACCACGACAATCAAACGATGTGACCTAGTTGTGTAAGACATTACATTGTTTGTTGTTAATTTGAAGGTTTGTTTGGCGATCTAATATAGACAGATTCCTCATCTACAATTTTATCAACGCGGTTAGCCTGCCGTGGCTAAAAAGGGAGATAAATCTGGTAATCATAACAGATGACAGTGCCACCCGTGCCATGGACTTACAATATAATTGAATTGAACATTCATACAGGACATTTGTTAGTCAATCCGAAAGATGGCACTGCCTGTTATATGAGTAACAAGTTTATCTCCCTTTTTAGCCACCGGCCTACCACATTTACCATACTGTTTTTCTCGCTCAAAATATCGGTGAAATCAGTTGTTGTTAAAACAAGTCGCAAAACATTCTGTTAATATTTTGTTACAACTTGAAATCGGTGCGCCTGGAATGACTGTCTAGGAAAAACAGGATAAAAGCATTACTTGTCGTTTTCGTGTTTCTACAACAACCGACAGACAAATTGGTTGACGGTACGAAACAAAGATGGGCAGCTTTTGTGATAAGTTTTGTCGCCAGGTCAATCCGCTCTCCATTAAAAGAAACAGTATACGTAGCATGGTCGTTTAGTTTTGTGACCGAACCTACTAAACTAATTTAAAACATATTAAATAAATTGGATGTACAATGAAATACTTGAGTATATAACTCTGGGACAAGTTGCACGAAGTTGTTGGATCCCAGTCGACCTTTGTGTGAATTAGAATGTCTGACGAGTCAGTAATAACGTTGAACCACATTATATCTCCATGATCAGTCTGTTTGAATCCACACGTTGAATAAGCAGCTGAGATCACCAGACGTTATCCGGGGTAGTCTTTTAAAAAAAGTTTTGCCAATTGATTTAGAACTAAATAAAGGCAAATACGAAACACTAAATGTTGTTGCTAGGTTCTCTTATTAGTATCAGTTAAACGTTGCAAAGGGCCCCCAACAGCGAATAACAACATTCAATTTGAATACAACGAAAACATACACCCTGAAATAAAATACACTGATGGAAATCTCCCAGCAAAATATATTTCATAAAGAGTATGCGGTTACATAACCGACCTTCATTGTAATCAATCACACAATTGCATTTTCAATACTTTACCAGCAATCAAACGATAATGTTTTCTGTATTTAGAAATTAATCGCTGTCGAATATGTCAATGTATGGAAAATAAAATATAAGAAAAATTTATATACGAACGCACAAATTCCCTAAGTTGGCTCATTGTTTGCATGGATAGAAAATGCACAGAAGAGTTAAACACGGCCAAGGTAAACACACATATACACTATATGCTAGGATTAAATACACAAAAGGTCGTGTTGTACGATTCTTCACACCAGCCCACTGTACTTAAAAGAATAATATCTATGTGAATTCCGCTGCAATGATTTCCTGTGGTGACAGTACTTTACATCGTAAATACCTTAATGCCGTCTTCTCTTAGCCTGTCATGTCAATTATTTTTGCATCATTCAATAAGGTGTGAAAATAACTAGTTCTAAAACGCTGGTCTCCTGATAATCGTATAATTTAATGAAGATAAAAGCAGTTTATCGCAAACATATTATTGTGTGATGGGCAGATGAATTGTTGAGTCCCTAGGGGATTGTCGTTGTAGCTAAAACTCTAAATACCATATTGGGGAAGGTAATACATTGCTATAACTGAATGAGTAGATACTCCCCTCCATCAAATCATCAAACGCAGGTTAAAGTTAAACAAAATAATCGATTATCACAGTGTGAATTCTGGCTGGTAGAGTTCGTAAGGGTGTTTAAACCACTTACTGTAGCCTGAGAATTTTCATCTTCACAAGGGTCAAAATGCGTAACACCAGACCTATCCATATTCACCCTTTCCCCACTTGCCATCAAATACGTAGCAATCATGTCATTGGACTTTCGAATGGAAATCCTATCAAAAAGCCGTCTTCGTCCGTTACGATATCATCCATTGTTTCCACAGTCTCCATTTTGCTACTGCATAATATGAATAATTTAATTGGCTGCATGAAGGGGCACTTGTGCTGTGTGGTCCACTCAGATTTTGTGGAAAGAAAAATAGATAGGTTAACGCAATCGTATTCTCGCGAGAGTTTCTATAGTGGACGAGACTAAGACAACTCTCGAACGGAATACCAGGCCATCGAGCATTAATTTCCGCCAATATTTGGGGCGACGTATGCCACAGGCCAGCAAATAAAAGAAGTGCAAAACAAGATGGCCCGGGTGTATCTTCGAGTCAATGTCTCGACGTAAGAAATAGAATCGATTTTATTTTAGAATGAGGTTAACGGCGATATTCTTTTCTGCGTGTCTTTTAGAATATAGGGTGTTTTGGGCCACACGTTCGAGGATCAGTTCTTTTATTAATAATGATCTCGAGGAAAGGTGTTGCCTTTTAATCGACAATTACCGCATACAAACATTCGTTTACTGATTATAACAAAGATTGCGTTATATTTTATATTTAGTAATAATAAGAAGGCTGTAATTTGAGTAAAAGCTTTACAGTCAGATGATGCATGAATCTTTTATATCAACACGCTTTTCCAAACGTAATGAGCAGATTATATTCAACAGTTAAACACCTTATTTAAGTCAGAACATTCATTAAATATTAATAGAGAATTTGTGAAATTAATTTAGTTTGGCGACGTTTTATAAAAACGTATAGAGTTTATGGGAAAATCTTGCAAAGAGTTGATAATGCGGTTTTGCTGCAAGCTACCATTTATCTATTTGAATAAACTAAACTTAGTGTATGTGTTTGGCTGATCGGCCCCATAACTTTAATAGGGTATATGTGTATAAACTGACACCGTCGTCTATTCATAGTTACGCCAGTACCCAACACATAACATCGGAACACAGCTTGTTTAATCGCAGATAATGCTAAAATTAGAGCCTTATGATCAACTTGGAAGTTTCTGGATTTCATTTGTATTTTGCCGTTATTACCTTACTATATTAACATGATATCGTCGCTAAGTGAAGCAATATGTCTGGATTTATTTAAAAAAAATGTTCACGCTTATTTAACTTTTATTATAATTAAAACAGAAATATAGACTTACATCGAACAGAATAAGGCTAAAGGTAATTCCCAATACAGAACGTAGGCAGCAAAATCGATGCAATCTCGTATTTTTTTTATCCTCAGACGGCTATCAATATAAAGTGATAAATGTGTAGATTCGCAAAATGATGACTTCCCAGTTTCTTGGAATCAATCGTCACCAAGGCAAGACGATAATCTGCTAATCGAGCTCTATAAATCTATTACAACACGAGAACATTACGTTGACATCATACAAGTTGATTTGGTCCACAAAAATTATCTACGGAGTAACTTTTAAAGGCAACGACCTTATCTAGAGAACTGTTAAAATAATTTTCGGGATGTTCTTCACGCCCTTTAATTGTTGTACAAGGTGCATAACTTCGCACGCACCGGCATTTGATTTAAACCGTCGCCGCCTTACCTCCATGATTTGTGTATAGCCCGCTTTGTCACAAACCAGGACCATGTTGTGTAGTGATATTAGGTAATTTATTGAAGCTTGTGCGGTCCTAGTCGGGCAAATTACAACTGTATAAATACGCCGGGACTATATGCAATTATGTCACACAGCTGTAGATCAATACAATTCTTTTTTAAAGCTACTAACAAATTTAATTATTCAAAAAAAAAATTGCACTATATTTTGACCTCACATTACATATTTACACATTTTTAAGCAGCGGGATTTGCCCGTAACTGTGGCGAAGAGTAGAGCTCCGCCACGTGATTTCCTGGGAAGAACGCGATGGCTTTGTGACAAGTTGATTAAAAAAAAGGACAGTTGTCATGGAAGTAAAATGACCGAGTTAGTCTAATGATTAACTCAGTAGCTGTGACTTCCGGTAACGATATGAAAGTTACAAAACCTAACTGAAAATTGAATGAATTCAGTGTGGAGAAAATTGAGTAACTGTTAATACGAATCAAGTGTCCATTATGCAAAGCATCTGAGCACCAAGTCTACACGAAGGCGAAGTTATTTCGACCAATAGACAATTTTCCAGTGCTTGGGAAATCACCGGGTGCTTGTGTCTAGTTAGCTGTTTATTTAGTTTATTTAATTTGTATGGACTCATTGGTTTTACTGGCAAGTAATAAAAGTTAAAACACACATTATTAAATCAGACGCCACGATTGTTCCGATCCAACGCATTTGTTGTATAAATGGGAACATTCCGTCTTTGTACAGCTGACAAGTTGCAACATATTGTTAATAAAGGTATTAAAGCTATATATGAAACAAGGATTGGTTGATATTTATTTGACTGTGACGTTACATTATCGTTGTGTGGTGGTAAACTATGAGGTAAAACGCCGACATTCTCAAACTTAGCCCGATACCAATTTACCTTAGGTTCAAAGTACCGTGGATTGTGAGTAAATTATTTTCATTTTTGTTCAAAAGTTGCTAGTGTTTGGCAAAAGTAAATAGTGCGTGTAGGGCATACGTAACTCTGGGTGTTTTGGCTTTTTTGTACTTCTTGCTAATTTAGTCCCATTAAAACAGTGCACATTCCCATTTTTAGTCTGGGCTGATCTGATAGTTTAACTGGTGTTATTATAAATTGCCATATATACTTGGCATGGATGTGAAGTTGGAGTTTTCCCAGATATCAACAAAGTGTAAAATACAATTAAATACACCCAAACGCAAGTACAACTTTACTGTTAGGTTGTTTTCAGGAAATAATTTAGTAATTTACAACAGTTCTGTCTGCCTATGTCACAAAACGGGTCACGATTTTCAGGCTTGAGAGTAAAGTGTGTATTTGCCACAAGCATGGGATATTGAAAGTAAAATAAACTCGGTCAAAAAGAAACTTCACAGTCGTTTGGATGTCGATAAGTTGAACATACAAGAAAAGTGGTTTCAAATAATGATTATTCCATTTTGTACCCATTAAGGACGGTGTATCATAAAAATCATGTTCATAATGTAACCAGTTCCACCGGAAATGCT
>JAQQZZ010139411.1:0-13250 GCA_030265115.1 Mopalia vespertina | reverse complement strand
GAAGTGTTATTGGACGATCGTGACATGCACGACCTCGTGAGTAACCTTACCAACCCAGACGAAATGGATAAAATATGTGCTAGAATACAACAACGAGAGGAGAATGAGAGTACTGAAAATGTAGAATTTATTGACTTTTCCACTACGTCATTCGGTGGTAAGCGGTCCTCTGGGGACACTACTCAAGACGTCGGTCAGTTAGACAACCAACAGGCTGACGATGTTTCAACCGAGCAGCTGATGGCAGAATTCAAAGACTAGCTATGGCTTGAGAGTCTGGTTTAAACCTGCCGTCTGACCAACCTTAACATTTCGGAGGTACTTATATTAAGTGATTTCTGAAGATGTCCCGCCACTAAACCTCTCAAGACGGCAGTCGTTGTAGATAGTTTTCCAGTGTTTTGTAGGTACTGAACATACCCGTTTATAGTCATAGTGGCGTGGGTCTAGATTGCGCACTAGACGGCCCTTTTCCACTCTCCCTCTTCTGAACAGGTGCTGCTGATACCTTTGCTACCACCGGATGTGAAGTTGAGCATGTGCAGGACGATGTGCCTCTACACGATTTTGATTTAGAAAATAAACCCATCTCGGGATCTAAACCAATATATTTGTTCGTTGGTTTTTTGTATTCGCCGTAGCGAGAAACCCTTACTAGATACAAATAACTAACACGGAACCGAACATGATAGACGACTGTATAGAGCGCCTCGAACGGTGCTTTGTAACTCGCGCGGTGTGGTCTTCGGAGGGTATGAATGCTACTAGTAACGCGTTAGAAGGTACTCCTGAGGATCTCTGCCCTCTCGAGTTGTTTTACGCGTCCACGTCTTTAACGGCCGCTACGCCTCGGTCCCATCACAACCAGAAGAACATGACATTCTTGGAGGACACTCGCACGGTTCGTTCGAAAAAACTAAAAATGCGAAAGGAGTTGGATAGGACTCAAGAGCAGCTCGTAGAAGACGAAAGGAAAGAGCGTAAACAAAGAGAGTTCTATAAGGGGTACATAGACCAGATTACTGCCGGCGAGGTAGAAACGCAGCCCCTAGCTAGGTTTTTACACCGTAACATACGAGAAAAGAACACTTTAGACCGCTTGAAGCGAGAGAGGGAGGCTAAAAAGGACTATAGCGGCGTTGCGTTTTATATATCCTCTTCATACCTCATTGACGGTGTTTACCCCATGGTGGAGTGGATATATAAAAGCTCGTTAATAAGACGGCTCCGGACCGATCACATGACTCTATTACCGTCCACGCTACGTCACAGATGGAGCGCTATGGACTCTGACAAGTTGGTCGTGGGCACCATATTCACGCCGGCCAAAATGAGTTCCATATACGAAGACCACCTACAGAGGCTGTTGTTACACCCCGCATTCCGCCTCCGTGAGACCCAGAAGCTCAACCCTAGAGGCACTTTACTCGCCCTAATAGCGATGTTCGCTAGCCCATAATAGACATACACAGGTTTAAAACGACAACTCTGCGCGGTATAATGATGAACGTACTCGACGGCAGCCTGTATGAGGGGATGACGTTTGCCTCCCTAAAAGAGCTGTTCGAGGTGTCTTCAGAGGTCTTAGAAGAGGACTTACAAACATTCTGTAACGCTTTACTACGGTGTTCATATCAGTCGGTATGCTTGACTATGATAGGGGTTAAGTCTTGGCGGTCCGACAGACTACCGGAAAACAGATTCGTGGAGAACAACGAGGGTTTCATAACTATCAAGACGCAGAACCGAGAGGTGATCTACGACCCTACAGACGCAGTGTGGGTGCTAAAATATGACAAGAAACTCTGTTATGTGGAAGATTTCAAAAGTTTATTGGGATATATCTACGACACCCCGACCAATCCAGAGGCGGTAGTATCTCGTTAGTCTTCTGCGGACGACGAAGAATGGCCTGGCCCTTCTGTGGGAGCATTCGGAAGATTAGACACCGTCTGGGCCAACGCTAACGCCCGTGCCTTCTCCTTCTTACGTGATGCGAGGGCCTCCGCGGCCTTCGAGTCCTTCTCCCTTTGTGTCATTAAACACGCAACAAAAATCATCAGGGTTTTCGTTCGTTGATGTACTACCCTTTGCCCCCTTGTCCGCCGATGCCTCGTCTTCTTCTTCCTCGGATTGATCGGGAGACATGGACTGTCCGATATCGTTAATAGCGAGACTCTCTAAGATGGTACCCGGGGTGTAAGACCATTAAGAAGGGGCGGCGTAAGGCGCTTCGAAGAATAAAATATTAAACCCCTATATACGAAATGGTCTGGGAGTGTTTGTGAACGAATAAGGTACTTAATACGAAGCTTGTCGGGAGGTGTTTACCGGCACCCCATAAAAGATTTCACACCTGTGTAGATTCTAATGCGGTCTAAGGATATAGCTTCGGTTTAACTCTACGGGGTTTAAGATAAAGACAAGGAATAAGATTGAGGTTTGATATGTGCGTTTTAATTAATGAATATATACATCCAAGTGAAGCGAGACAGAGAGAGGGAGTCGTGTAGCATCCTTCAAAGACTTCGTAGATTGTCCACCAGGTAGGGCCATCAGATACCACATGGGCTCTGGTACATGATGGGCTCCTCGGGCTTGATAAACCTAGCCCTGAAGGCGAAGTAATGGTCGACCGATTTGGCTATCGGCACCGCTGGAAGCATCCGTTGGGAGGCATGCACATAACCTTCTCCGTCTCGAAGAAGGCCGGTATATCTAGGAATGAGATAACATCCCTATCATCGCTGAAGAATAAAAAAGAGAAAGAAACAAACGTATGAGTTTAGAATAGAATATGAAGCGCATATATATATAGTTAAAAAGGAATGAAAATCAGTAGACGGTCTAAGAGCGGAAAACGATTCCAGAAAAGAAAAGACTGCTTTGACGGCCTGGAGTGGATTATAACCGAAGCCAGGAGAAAAAAGCAAGATTCAGACATGGATGTCGGTATCATGCTTATGTCCCCGCAAGGCCCTGAGATAGAGATCATCACCGGAATGAACCTATCTGAGGACGAGCGAGCCGTGGACCTCTTTTAAATTTTTATGGTGAATAAAGCCTTGACTCTGGGTTTACTTGAATATTTT
The DNA here is from genome assembly GCA_030265115.1 of Mopalia vespertina. Classification (NCBI taxonomy): domain Eukaryota; kingdom Metazoa; phylum Mollusca; class Polyplacophora; order Chitonida; family Mopaliidae; genus Mopalia; species Mopalia vespertina. The sequence goes on along the minus strand of JAQQZZ010139411.1, from coordinate 10,158 downwards.
TATATATCCTCGTTAAGGGGGTATGAGTATTCAAGTATCAAAGAGTTACAGTAGCCTGATCGACTTTGTATTAGCCGTCTAAGTTTGTATTAGCGGACCGAGTTCATGTTAACGGCTTCACTTTGTATTAGCCGATCGAGTTTGTATTAGCGAGCCCAGTCTGTAGTTGCCGAGAATGTATAAAATCGATGTTCATATAACACTTTATTCAGACGCGATTGATCTACCCGAACGAACGAACGTCCTATAGGTTAATATGGAGAAACTGTCATCGACAGAAGTCTGAGGCGGGAAGAGAACCTTAGAGGAAGACACCTGCGCTCCGACCGCATTAAAGGCGCGCAGGTGTGACGGCGAGGCGCCTTAAGATAGGCCCACTACTTATGCCACGGATAAGAAGGTGAATAAACCTCTCCGCTTTAACATCACAGGTGGCTCCATTAAAGACTTCATATGCCATCCACTGGTATACACCCTAGCCGCTATAAAGAATGCGAGAGGTGTCAATGGCATTAAGACGGTCGCCTACGACGCACATTCAGGGGTCATTCGGATAATGTTAGAGGCGGGGGAACGGTTCCAGACAAAAATAGACTGTTTTGACGGCCTGGAGTGGGCCTTAACCGAAGATAAACGACCAGAGCAAGATTTCACGAAAGACACCTCGACGCACCCTATCCTAGGGTGGACGTCTTGTTCGGTGAATTTCGTCTGAATGGGCATATTCATCACTGACCTAGCGACTAGTTTGAGCTTGCACTCAGAGGCGATTTGTTTGACCGCAGCTGTCTTAGCCTTCTCTCTAGCTGTCTTAGTCCTGTTTCTCGGTCTCCATCCTCTTTCGCCAGCTTCTTCTCACCTTCCAGCATAGTCTCGACTAATTTCTTCTTTATCTCAGCCTCCAGAGCTCTATTCTCGGCATCTTTAGCGGCCATCAGAGCACGATTTAGCTCGTTATCAGCTGGACAAGCGAACGTCTTTTCGAACTGTTGGGGTCCTATCTCAGCCGCACGTCTATTAGCTTCCTTCTCTATGATGTGGTCGAACGCCCTCGCCATGAGCTTAACTAGGGCTTTAGCTTTAGGTGATGTACATTTGCTGAATGCGAATGAAATGTACCCCGTACGCACCACGAGCACCTTGTCAGTCACCGGACGGTGTTTCAAAGGGTTCATAATGACAGTTCCGTCTGGAAGGGCGTCTTTATCGAACAAGGCCGAGTAGTTCTCGATGAACACGTTGTTACCATCAGATTCGAACCCATCCATAGTTCGTTGGGCTCCACTACGGGACGAGTAGTAGCCCAGGCACTCCAACGCCTCGTATGTAAATAGAATACAGAATGAAGCTTTCGGATCGTCCCTGTAAGACATTCTACCGTACGACGCGCAGATCCATTTGATTACTGGCAGGTTGCTTCGTTCGTCCCCCGATAGACTCATTTCCGTGATCAGATCTACCTCGGTGCCTTGCGGGTAAATGGTCAAGATTTCCTCCGGATTTTCAATTTGTATACCATTTTTCTTTTCCTCAGTTAAGATCCACTCCAGGCCGTCGAAACAGGTTCTTTTTTTCTGAATAACCTCCCAGCCTCAAACATCACCTTGATCTTCCCAGTATCAAGGTCGTGGGTGACCGCCTTAACACCCTTTACACCCCTAGCCTTCGTCGTGGCGGCTAGGGTGTAACCGGTGGTTCGCATCTAAAAGCTTTAATCAACCCACCTGTGATAGAATAAGGTCAAACACCTTTACACCAAATCAGGCACACTCCAGAGAGTAAAATTAATTAATTCAAATCAGGTATCTCGGTGTCCGACTCTTCGCTGCTAGTGAGAAATGTTACATATTGCACGGAAAACATTCCTAGCCCACGGTCTTTAAGGTGTACTACCGCCTCCTTCCACATGGGATCGTTTATATAATTTTTGAGCTGTACACATAGTCCGCTATTTTCACCTGTCACATCTACGGCCTTTTGCACGGGGAGGGCGTCCATCTGTAGCTCTTCGGTCCCTATGTGAATCCATTTGCGAGGAATCCTGGCCACCTCCTCATTAAAGAACTTGTTCACTAGCTTCAGAGTGTCTCGGGAGTCTTGGTTCGCCTTTATGCATTGCCCTATGATCATAGACAGGACTTCGTTAGGTAGCACCTGACCGCCCGGGTGGTGAGAAGTTAAGCAAGCTTGGGTTTTGTTTGATAATTCCTCTCTACCGCAAGCTATGTCCATAGAATGGTCTTCTATATGCGAGCCACGGCTAGAACCGGCAACAAGTGCCAGATGTCTATGCGGTGATGTTTTTCTGCTCTTAACCTAAACTAAGTCGGTCACTTCTGAGGACACTGTATGGAGTTAGCATAGCACTCGACGCCAATCCCATACCCGCTAAAGAAGGTAAGACTGGCGCTATAGACATCCACGTCTACCATCATCGTTATTAATAGATACACCATATATAAACCCACCATTCTGGCAACTGGTATAGATTACCCCAGTGTTCGTTTCTCCGCAGAGTATCATGTCTTCTACTACTTCTTCAAACCCGTTTATCAGCGTGTTTAAGACGGCGCTACAACAACAACGACGACCTAAAGACCTCAGTATGGAGCGTAAACAAACAATGGAGAAGGCTCACAAGGCGAGAGAATACAGGAGATCGAAGAGGGTACGACAAGCTATCGACCGCCTGACGGAGACCATCCCTATCATGTATACGAACAAGCCGGTAAAGGAACTTATACTACGGATGGCTGCGGACTACGTAGAGTTCTTGGAGAAACGTGCCGGAGTTCGGAAGCATACCCTTCACCATGAATTTTGGTACAAAGACCTCGAGGAAGGTGGAGAAGGTGGAGAACGCCCCTCGACGCCTTAATAGCTCTTCGTTATGTATTTTTCTATCTACCTCTCTCACCATAGACTATTATTAACTAAAACTACACAGTTAAAGAACAAAGAAGGAACGAGGTCGTGAAAGGAAAAGGTAGTTTTTAATTATTATTATTTACAATCAAAAGAGATGAGCGAAGAGAAGAAGACTCTATGCCGATCCGGTACATGTACGATAAAGGAATTGTCTTTTTCTCTCTCCACCACAGTTCTTTGACATTATATACACACACATTGAACAATGTTCTTTGACAGTATCTTCTTTAGGCATATATATCCGGGAGTTCGTCATCCGAGTCGTCCACATGGCCCGGCGGAACACGGGGGAACTTTGAATATTCCACGGAAAATCTACCATAGACGAGGTCTTTTAGGTATATCACGGCATCCTTCCATCCTGAATCATTTATTACTTCCTTCATCTTGGAGCACAGTCCGCTGTACTCCCCCGCCAGGTCTATCGCCCGGTGAACGGGTAGGACCTCCTGGCGAAGATCAACTCTGCTTATGTGTATCCACTCTAATGGAATCCTCGCTACCTCTCTGTTGAAGAATCTGTTTACCATCATAATTCTATACCTAGAGTTTTGGTCGGCCTTCACGCAGTACCCGATTATTATGGATAACACCTTGTTCGGGATCTGCTGCTGAAGAAGAGGTTGGTGCATTTCTTCTTCTTTCTGTAACATGTTAAACAAATAGAAATGTCTTAGAACAAACAGTGCTAGCAAGGGGTTTCTGGTCGGTGTAAATAACTTGATGTATTCGTTCAAACCGCCTACCCTTCTCACAACCATGTATAAATCATACGTATAATCAAGAATATGTCTTACCGTTTGTCTTATTTTCATCGACTTGACTGGGCTAATATTCCATAGTCCATAATTCTTGATAGTTGATTATACGCAGTGAAATTCGGTGCGTGAAAGAGTGTCCGGTCGTCTAGAGAGTCGGATATTTAATCCCGCTCGGTTGGTATGCCACGCTGCTATATGCCCTACTAAGACCGCCAGAGCAAGCATGCCCAAATACGGCTCGGCTATCGAGGCTACAATGCCGGTAATACAAACTGTAAACAAGCCACTCTAAAGAGGGCTGGTACACAACTGTTTCCTAATACAGGTGGATGTAGTGCCACTCTATACGACTTTCCCATGACCTATGCGACCCTCTGTATGGGGTTGAAATGAGAAGCGGATGTGGAGCTCATTTTGGATGCATGGCACATTACTAGTTATAAGTATAGTAAAAATGTGCCACTCAGATATGAGAAGAGGGTACCTCTAATTTAGCTATCGTGATCTTTTCTTCAGAATGTGATGGCTGATTTACATTGAAAATTAAATTAACAATCAGTTTATATAAATACAGTCTGCCTTTCTGACTAAATCCATCCGGACCCTCCTCCCTTCTTGGCATTCTTGTTCCTGGTATGGCAAACATGCTGAATCCATCCAAAAAAGATACACACAAGAGGGGGTTTTGGATGACAAGGGTTTTTTTTTGGGTCTCTAAACCGTCTCCACACCGAAGAACGAATTATCGTCTAAGTCCTCTGAAACGGCGTAATACACTTCTTGCAAGTATTTCCACTCGTTGTGAGAGAACACGATGATATCCGTAGTGGGAGCTCTCCTGCCCTTAGCCTCTTCTATCCACCGCAGGACGTAGATAATTTCTTTGTCCTCTACGTAGGTTACGAGCACATAGTCGCCGAGTGGCATCTCTACGCTATCATCACCTGCTAACGCCGATGCACCAGGTAAATAGTATGAAGGTATGCTTGATGGCCTTCCATTGAGAAGAAGATAGACAGATCCTAACACCACAGGTTCTGTCGGTCAAGGCCACCTTACAGCCTTCAACGGCTACTTCTAGTCTCCCAGATAACACCCAGAAGGTAGAAACGATCTTTTGCCACGGCCCCACGATAGTGGTGAACGGCTTTTCATCCTTGTTTATCGCGCGAGAATAGCGTCTTCTGGTGTACTTTCGGCGAGGTTACCGGGTGGAGATAGGCCTATCATGGCGGGTAGTTTGGTATCAACGGAGGACGCGGGGGTGTCTAGTACAGATGCACGGTTCATGGTGTGATCGGTAGAATGGTAACGAGGTGATCGAAGATCTCTCCTTTTGTACAAGCTCCGCTAATACAGAGTGGAGCCCTAATACAAAGCCATCTAAATTAAATAAACATAGACGCGGTCTGTAGTAGCGGTATCACTCTGTATTAGCAGGATTGGTCAAAAAGGCTGGACGCCGGCCTAATAGTCATTCGGTCGAACATGGACTGTAAACCAAGAGTTATCGTGGTCGAAGGCCCTTTGGGTGTCGGGAAATCTACTCTATTGAGGTATCTTATGGGAGAACACTGCCGAATTTAATATTATTCACGTGCCGGAGGACCTTCCGAGCTGGACGAATTGGTACGGGGAAGACGTCTTGAATAGAGCCATACACACCAAAGACAACGTATTCTTTCTCCAGGTTTTGGTGCTATACACGTATATACAAACCACTAAACGAGCGTATGAAAAGGCTCTCCAGGCCGACGGCAAACCAACGATTATGGTACTAGAGAGAAGCCCAATGACGGCCGGCCTAAACGTGTTTTGCGACCTGGGGTACACCCAGATGGGAACTCTGACGAAGGGGGAGTTCGAACTCTTGAAGGGTTTGTACCACACCCTTTCCACTTCTACCCTGATGCCGATACTGACGCCCGATCTGGTGATAGGGCTCTGGGCGCCCAAAGACAAATTCGAAAGCGTACTGTGGCCTCGTGTAGTGGCAAGGGACGGTGATATGGCATGTAGAAACTGGACCGAGATGGTTTACGAGGCTTACGACAAATACTTTGCGGCTAGCTCGGACACCATTCATTTAGTCGATTGCAGCGCTCCGAAAGAAATCGTTGCCCGCGACGTGTTGGCCGTTATAAAATCTTCGCTATTCGCCGGTAACACGAATTAAAGGCGGTCTATTTTTTTACAAATGAAATCTATAAAAAAAAGACCTCGCCCATACGCGAACCCGGTTTAATTCTATTTTTTTCCTATAAATTGAAAATAAAAGTTACGTTACAAACGCCAGTGTCCCGTGTTGTTTTATACTCGGCCAGCCGAGCAATATAAACTGTATAGGTAATTATTATATCGGGTTCAACTCGATGGTTTCGATAATAACCGTTTATTAAGCGATGTATATAACCCGTATTAATTTATAATAATTTAGAAGCACAAAACACGGATATAAAAATAATAATAATACTTTACTACGTACAATAGATGGGGTTGTTAAACAAGTGTAAATACACTTTGGACGGAGTAGCTAGTCATACAGAATAAAACCAGGAAAAAAGCGAGATTCAGATATGGACGTCGACATCTCGCTGATGTCCTCGCAAGGCCTTGAGATGGGACATCCTCGCCGGAATGACGAACAAAAGCAACCTGCCAGTCATCAAATGGATATGCGTGGCGTACGGTAGAATGTCTTACATGGGGCGATCCGAAAGCTTCATTCTGTATTCTATTTACATATGAGGCATTGGAGTACCTGGCTACTACTCATCCCAACAAACTATGGATGGGTTCGAAACTGATGGTAACAAAGGAACCTACGAGGTGACCACTCTCAAGGTGAAAATAAAATCTTCTTTCGCTCTGGGTGTTATTGTAATGAACGAAGATGTCCTCGAAGTAATATTCGAGAACAAGGGGATGATCGCCGGGATACCAAAAGAGGACGGACGATTTTGCGAGAGACATCAACGATAAGTACAGTCGAGACAAAACTACGGACGAGAGGGTATGCGAGATAGATACGGACGACAATGTACATACCGGACAATTACATGGAACGACAAAGAAGCCCCCCTATAGGCCGCCTATTCGGAAGACATAGTGTATGTTATATATTAACTCTATAAATGCTATATACCCCCCTTGAATATTCGGAATAAAGTATAAAAAACAAAAAGAATAAAGCTCATTTGTGGGTTTTTTACAATAAAATATACACATGAAAAGAAGATAATAAAATATACACATGCATCTCTCGGGCCCCATTCTCTCCCACTACTGTCCCTTTTGGGCCCGCTCTTCTTGCTCATCGACCTCTCTCGCCCAGTCTTTCTTGATCCTTTCCCCTCCATCGGGTTTTGGGTTAGTGAGTTTGGGGGTATGCGTGGATCCCATCTTCACTCTCTGTATATATTTGTTCCGGAATACGTCCCATCCGGGGGGTTTGGGGGTAGTGAGTTTGGGGGGACGCGTGAATCCCATCTTCACTCTCTGTATATTGTTGTTCCGGAATACGTCCCATCCGGCGGGTTTGGGGGTATGCGTGGATCCCTTGGATATCATCGTGATTTTGATGCTGGAAGAACAAAAAACAAAGGTATGAATTGATTTGGTACGGATATATTTCTAAAAGCAATCACACTGGCACGTCGATTAATTAAAATCGATGAATCATATTATGTTCTATATAACTCCCAAAGAGAAGTTTCATAATAAACTTAATCTCGAGTTGTGTTATGGGTAACCCCCATAGACATCTCGAGAAGGTAATGACCATGAATATGGTGTATAAAATATCGTTAAAAATGTAGCTTACAAGATATTCGGCATGGGTTATGACTACATAAGTCTACAAATTAGTATACGAGAGATACAGAGATTAACCAATGAATATATATGTAAAGGGACTGAGTGTTACAACCTGTCTGATACAGAGGGTAGTTTAGCCTTAACCAGTAGCTCCAGTATCAGTAGGGATATATTGATACTTTCGTTCCAGAACGAATAAGATATTTTGCTACTCACCCTTTAGCGGAGTCCATGGTTATAGTTGATAGATTGTTGAATATAATATGTAACAACGTCTAGGATTCTCTGATGTAGTATTACATATATCCGTTAACCGGCCGTTTAAATACACAAGCGAAGGAAATTTAGACAATTGAATGTTTATAGCCTCTTGTCAAGATCTCGTCAAGTATAGGATGTTATGCTCGTCTAAAGCGCACCAAATAATAGGCAGTTGTGGATGGTTTTCGTCCTGTTGTGACATTTCATTACCTCATCTAGACGGCCATATCATAACAGTATGCCGCTATAGACAATGCTAGCTTGGGTTTTGTTTGGTAATTCCTGTAGCTAGTCGACTAATCACAAAAAGTTAAGGATCGCTGCGAGTTGATAAACTAAATTCTCAACTGTCATCCGTGTCTCATTCCAGCCAGATTGTTATGAATTCCTGGTCACGCACCCAACTATAACCGGTCATATTTACCTCTAATAATGTTTAAACTACATATAGAAACATGCGAAAGTACCCCAATTTATAAATCTGGAAGTGAATCAAGTGTAGAAAATTATCCCCCCCTCCGCTTTTAGTAAAGTATTGGAAAAACCCGCCTCACCCATACCATTCTACATCATTATTTCTTTATTTGAAAAATTAATTAAAGCTAAAGAAGACAAAAAATTGAATATTTTCTCGACCTATCCAAAGCCTTTGATACGGTTGACCATAATATTTTATGTACAACATTAGATCCCTACTATTTTAGAGGTGTCACTAACACATGGTGTCAAGGCTATTTGTGTCTGCTCGATATTCAATATAATGAAGTTATATCAGCCGATATCACATGCGGCGTCTCACAAGGCTCTATTTTAATATCCTCACAATCAATGATTATAATTATGACACAAATTTTGTTTATCACCCGTTGCCTTTTGCTTTCAGAAATTATTTTATAAAGTTATCGGATGCCCACAAGTACGCAACAAGATATGTAAATCTATACAAGCCGTATTATCGAACTACTCTATAGCATCCGAATTAAGGGTCCGCTTGTATGGAATAGTTTGCCCTCATCACTGAAAGATGTACATTCAATTTCTCTCTTCAAATCCTCTATTTAATCGCACTTATCGTCACAAAGTTACGCCATAGCACGCATATTTTGTCCCCTTACTCTTTTCGTTCCTTAAAATGAACCATGATTTGCACTAATGTATTCTCATTTGTTATGCAATCAATATGTTGAATCCTATCATACTAGGGATATCACAAGCTCTATGGGGTAATTTTCAGGCATTATTAGGTTATATATATTGTGTGTAGTATCATGCACATTTATGATTACGCCTCGGATAAGGTCAACGGTAAATATGAATATATATGTATGCAATGCTAAAACTTAGACATGTTTTCATAGTTTGCTGACATACCATTCTAGGTTTGTTTAACATATTTTGTCCGCTTTGTATTATTTAATTTTAAATTGTTGAAAGTTTCTGAGCTACATCCACAAGGTATCTTTGTCAAGCTGTATGTTTAAAATATGTATATATTTGTAGAATTATACATGTAAGCACAGATGTTACAGTACTAAATGTACATATCCTTATTTGTAATACCATTCAATTATATCCGTCTTCAATGGTGAAATGAAAGGTCACTTTTGAGAAGACCGTATTCGACTAGTACGTGGCGTTACAGTGCATTCGGTTAGAGCCCTCCTGTTGTAAATAAGAACCAACAAACCCATCAAAGAGAGTTTCGTTTATTATTTTCATATAAATACTATGAGCTTAAGCCAAATCAGGTAGCTCGTCATCGGACTCTTCACTGCTAGTGGGAAATGTTACATATCGCACGGAAAACATTCCTAGCCCACGTTCTTTAAGGTGTACTACCGCCTCCTTCCACATGGGATCGTTTATATAATTTTTGAGCTGTGCGCATAGTCCGCTATTCTCACCCGTCACATCTACGGCTTTTTGCACGGGGAGGGCGCCCATCTGTAGCTCTTCGGGCCCTATGTGAATCCATTTGCGAGGAATCTTAGCTACCTCCCCATTAAAGAACTTGTTTACTAGCTTCAGATTGTCTCGGGAGTCTTGGTTCGCCTTTATGCATTGCCCTATGATCATAGACAGGACTTCGTTAGGTAGCGCCTGCCCGCCCGGGTGGTGAGAAGTTTGGGATTTGTTTGATAATTCCTTTCTACCGCAAGATATGTTCATAGAATGGTCTTCTATATGCGAGCCACGGCTAGAACCTCGTTCGTTAGTCGATGTCTTAACATCTAAGGATTCGGCACTATTCTCTGGATGAGGAAACCCCCTCATAAATTTTCTCTTATACCCTTGAGGGGCTAGTCTCCGAAGGTTACTATCCATACCTGTATGAGGTGTATACGTAGTGTTTTAATTAACGTACACCCTAATCGTTATACTAATACTTAAT
>JAQQZZ010139410.1:3205-26695 GCA_030265115.1 Mopalia vespertina | reverse complement strand
TAATGTTCACTACTTGACAATTGTTTATCCTCAATTACAAGAAGGTTTAGTGAGAAATATGCTACATGTAGTTATTCAGTAGCTGTTGTAATTTTCATGTGCTATAAGACATTACCATTTGTCCTTGTCATGCATTAAAAGAGAAAGGTTTGATAAGCTGACAGACAACCCTATGCAATTCCTATTTGGTCCCAATGTGAGAATGGCTTACACTTTAAATAAGACACAGGTTTGTTTTGATTTATTAAGGTCATTGTTGGTAGGGGATTTTTTTTTTTAAATTACCTAGGAAAAAGTATTACCTTTGCAATTTTCTTTGCTACTTTTACTTTCTCTTTCTTCTCCTTTTCCTTCTTAGTTTCTTTGTTAGGATCAGCATCAGTTTGTTGTGAGGTAGGAGCTGGTAGATATGTAGATTTCTCTACATCCCAATACATGAACTGTCCGGACTGAGCATTGTAATAATACTGTAAACAAATTGATAACAGGTTAAGATCTAGATATATATCCTTCGTTTAAGTTTGATTTTATATGGTAGTAGTTGATTTTATTCACATAATGGCAGTTCAATAGGTTAAGGAATCACCCTCAAAGCTACTGGCAATAAACAAAGACAACACAGGACAAAAAACAAGAGGATCACATGACGCAATACAAAGACACCACAAACAGATCGACTTCATGTTGCTCTTTAGTTTCAAGAGCAACAGGGCAACAAGAAACTCCCTCCCAATCCTCCAATGGTGCTTATTGATTGCTGTTTTACGGGGTGTTTAAGGGTATTTCACTTATATGACGGCGGTGTATTCCTACAATAATTTACACTAGCACAACCAAAATGTGAAGTGTTTCCATAATGTTGGAAAGTTCATTTTCCTGCAGTGCTGAGTAAAGACAGCATTGCTACTCTTCAAACAAACTGCCCTTAGTCAGAAGGCTCCAATGGTACTAAGGTTATTTCACTCATATAATGGCATGCCAGTCGAATGGGTAAAGAAAACCACCTTTAGCAATCAATAGCAACAAACAATGGTAACACAGGACATTTACAAGACCGAAAAGCCAATTAAGACACCACAGTACTTTCTGTTTCTCCTTAACTAAGAGGCAGCAGGACACTCCCTCCAACCACCAGGGTATATAGCTAAATATGTTAAGTCTAACATTTTGTTTCCATTTGTGTGCAGGTCTTAGAATGGCTGTAAATACCAGGCTATGATATCAGGTTGGCTATTCCTGTCTTCTTTACACTACACCACTCAACTCAAATATCTAGACCGGAAATATCATCATAAATAAAGTTTGAAGACAAATCCCTGGAGATAATGACCCGTTAACTGACTAACCTGTGATCCGGGGTCGTAGTAAAGACCTGTGGAAGGGTCAAAGTAATAACCGGACGTCTCCTCGTACTGATATGTGGACACATCAGGTGGAGCTGGAATATAAAGAAGCACATGAGAAAGGTATTCTCATACTGAAAACATTGCTTTGCACGATGCACAGTTTAATGCCATACTTACATTATTTCACTCATAAAAGCGTGTGTTTGCCCACTGGGTGAAATTAACCGCTGATGTTACCGCCTAGACACAATGACAGGCAGGATAATCACAGGACACAATCCAAAGACATCAAGAACAGATCAGCTCTTTAACTGCAAGGTTATCTCAAACTGCCCATCATAGGATACAATTTAAAAAAATATTTCTTCATATTGTAAGGTGGACAGAACAGGGGAGCTTGAAAAGAGATTTCCTAGTTCTGATGTGTTGACAGATCAGTGCGAGGTGGAAAATGACTAACACAAACAATTCTTATTCACATAATAAATCAGGAGTCTGAACCAAAACGGTTTGTGTTCTAAAATAAATCAGTAGTATGAAGAAAAATTCATATAATTTGATTTGCAGAACAGTACTGTTTAAAAAAACATGCTATCAGGGTAACCACTGAAATTGATTTGACAAACTTACGATATTTGGGATAGTCTCCAGGAAATGCGGTGGTACTACTGGCTGTGCTGTCCTCAAAATTGCCCTGCAACAGAAATCATCATTGCCAAACTATGACTACAATATCATGGTATGCAGGTATCTCATACTTTCAAATTAAATAACCTCTTTGAAGCTCCAATGTTTAAAACCCAGCTACTGTCCAATCTCCAAGATCAACTTACATACCAGGGAGGGGAGTAGATCATTCCACATTGCATTCTCTTAAGAGATTTTTACCACATTGTTTTTAAACAAATGAAATTTAATTCACACACAGGTCTTATGCTTAACGTTACACTAGCTTTTAAACTGCTTCATTGAGACAACACTGCATGGTGACAAACATTGATGTAATTACGTACCGCTTTGTATTGCTTAGCTGCCTGAGCTTGTTGTATGGCTGCTTGGGCTACAGCAGCCGCATTATTGGAAGGCACTGCTGCTTGCTGTTGGCCATAATAAGTCGAGTAGTCATAATACTGGCCCGTTGCATCGTAGGCAGAATAATCATACCCATGATAGCCATCCACAGTTTGGCCATAACTCCAGGCACTCTAAATAATAGAACAAATGACAGTTAGCCATATAATTTAATTGGTGATGCATTAAGTTACTATCCAAAAGCTTATTTTAGTAAGGTAAAACATGTATAAAGGGATCTTTATTTTTACTTAGGATAATCAGACCACTCTATAACTGAATTTTCTCAAATTAAAATTTATATATAAAGATGGTTATAAGTTTCCTCTTCAGTAGATGTTTTCTAACTAGCCAAATGTCATACTATGGAATTGGAAATGATCAAGACCTTTTTCTACCTAAGGTAAAGCGACACATTGGTTTGGTTGTTTGATTGGGGTGTAATGTTAAACTCAAGGGTATTTCAATTATGTGACAGCGGATTGTCCATTTGTCACTAAGTGGAAAGTGGAAAACAGATCGAAATGTCGTAAAAACCATCCCCTTGATTGTCGAAGCCACATGGTGTAACTCACTAATACATCTTAGGTCATTGATGGACTCGAACCCGTTGGAAGTACATTGAAGTAGGATCAGTAGGCAGACCTGCATGCCACTGAAGCATGTGATACAGTAGACCGATGAAATGATGATTATTAATGTCAAAGATCAGTAATTCTTTCCTCACTGTGGCGAATACTATTTTTACATTCTAAAACTATTTTTATAACATGAGGCAATCTTTGAAGTTAAGAATTATAATTGAATAAGTGAATTACCTGATGTCCAAATGTGGCCATCCTGAAATAACAAAAATGAAGCTTAATACATTAGGTGACAACATCCGTCAATCACGGTTATGTGTTCAGTCAAATACAATCTTTCCAATTCATATTTTCTCTTTTGGACCGAGTAATAATGTGAAATTAGCCCAGTGTTGAAATCATTGACTTTAGGTTTAGTAAAGACATCAAAAACTATAACATAATTCCACAGTAATATATCATCTTTTATGCCTTACTTACACTGTTTTGAATGTATTTTTGGCAAAAGCTACCAGTAGAAGTTTTCCGTCCAATTCGAGTGCAGGATGTTGTGTTTTAATCTGGTCTAGAAAGAGCGTAGATTTCTGTATAGATTCCATCTCGGCAAATCCATATCCTCTGGATACATTTGTGACAGGATCTCGAATAATTTTTATATTTTTAACATCATTGGACCCAAGCTTAATGATAAAGCTTAACAGTTTGTCTTCTGTCGTCAGGGCATCTAAACCACGGAAAATCAAGGCTAAAAAAAAAAAGGTAATCGAAAAATGATATAAACAACTTATTTTAATTTGGAATATCCATCTTATTGATCTATTTAACTCTGCAGAAAGCCTGTATTGTTACTTTTATCCTTTAGTTCAGGTATGTTTAATAAATCTTAATTTTCAGTGTTTTTAATACATGCTTCACTTCACAACTACAGCAATCACAAAGTGATTATCCCAAGAACATTATGTAGTTGATTCATAAAAATATAAATTTAAAAGCAATGGCTGTTCTGAAAATGAAAGTAAAAAATACAAAAAAAAGTTAAAAACTTACTATTGCAGGGATTTGTCCCAACCTGGTCAAAGCCATCACTCTCTTTAGTTCTTTCCGATTCTGAAAAATGTAAAGCACAAGTTACAAAGGTGACAAGTATCTTATAATACCTTGTGTTAACCTCTTCTGTTTGTTTTGTTGTTGTACTTAAAAGTTTATTTCATTCCAATGATGGCGTTCCAGTGAAATGTGTAAAGGATATCCCCCTCACACAACCAACAGGACAGGACAATCACGGACCTCAATACAAAGACATTACGAACAGAGCGGCTTTGTGTTGCCACTGAGAACACAAGAAGCTCCCACTTAAATGTTTCCTCTCCTCTTTTTGACCCTTTTATTGTTTGTTCATTTGATTGATTGGGGTTTAACGCCATAATAAAGGCTATATCACTTATATGATGGCACACTAGCCAAATGGGCAACGAAAATCACCCTCAATGTCCCTGGCAAGAAATACAAGACAATCACAAGATGCAATACAAAGACATGACAAACAGATCAACCCCTTTTATCCTTGGTGCCAAACCTGGATTTATTTAGGGGTTTAATATGTTGCTGCGGGTATAAGTAACGAGACCATGGCCGCTGTTGTCATTCTGACATGGAGTTAAAACCACATCCACCGCAGGGTTTCTATCCCGTATGCTAATAATGGTGTTTTAACATCACGTTAATCACCATGTTGTACTCAGCCACAGTAACACAACCATACAATTTTAACAAAGATTCATAATTAAAATAACCATATTCTGTCAAAAAACAGGAAACCATTTGCTCAAATTATCAATGTTTGAATGTCAAGTTAATCACTCTTTCCCCTTATTCCTCCCTAATTGTCAACCATCAATTATTACTGTATAATAATCCTAGTTGACAAAAAAAACCAAACTATTAAGCAATAAATATTCAAATTAATAATTAAATTTAAGTAAATATCTACAAGCTGAGTAGATATCAAGGGGCCGGGCAAATGCTTATTTTGAGAAGAAAACAACATTGTGAAAAGCTCACAGTTCTGGTTAAATTGTATTTTCCTAATTAGTTTTGAGAACAGTGTGGTTATCATCATATAGATTGGTTTGCTTAATCTGGACTTAATATAATGATGCTAATTTTCCAGTTGGACTGATTGTTCAAAACACAAGCTGCCTTGGATATTGCAAACTACTTCAATGTTGGCCAAAAGTGATCCCTGATATTCGATGGAATGCAATGACAATGCAAGAAGTAGAAGCTGTAATCAAAGTTTGAAGCAAATCTGTCCAAAAAAAAGATGTTGCCATGTTGTTTTGAGGAATGTCACAACATGTAATTCCATTCATTGTCTTAATAGGAGGAAGCAACATTCCAAGTTTTAACTTCATAGATGAACTTGTTTGCATTTTATTGTGTTCACAATAATACAGACAGACATGAACATTGTAAACATACTCAATGATAGCCGTATTACTTTGTGCAATTCAGTAAATGCAATCCCTTCCATTGTCTCAATTAGAAGAAGCCAATTTCAAAGTTTTAGGTTAATTTGTGAATTAGTTCTTGAATTAAGGTAAAAACATGCACAAATGAATATTGCAAAATTATTGGATGATTGATTGGGGTTTAACCGAAGTAAGGTGATTTCAATCGCATGACAGCATGCCAGCCCAATGGGTAAGGAAGCCACCCTTGACAACACTGGCAACAAAGGCGAGATGGGACAAACACAGGATGCAATACAAAGACATCACAAACAGATACATTGGCTCTGAGAGCACCAGTTAGTTATATGTCAAGTTATCCATGATATGCAAAATGTAATCCCATGTATTGTCTAATGGGAGTTAGCTACAATTCATGTTTGAAGTTAATCTGTGAATTTATTTTTACGTTATGTTCACAACATTTTTCACGGAAGGATTGACAGATACTAGTATTTCTAAGTCCCACCCTACTAAAGTAGATGGGGACAGAAAAAAGTAGAAAAAAGAGAGGAGCTAAATGGACACCCAAGAGACAAAAACTAGATAACAAACCAAAGAGGGACAAGATTACTGAACTTATTACTCGCCAGACAGTCAAGTATGACTAGATAAAATTACCTTCTCTGGAAACCCCGCACTTGAAACAGAAATCTCTTCTCTTGAAATTGTGTGCTCCGCACTGGAAGTTGTTAACCACAGAATATACTTATTTAGCACAGTTGTTAGTTTGACGGGTGTTTATAGGGTTGGTCTTATTGTATCAGGGCTTAAAAAAACTATTTGAATCTACCTGGATAAGAGGTTGCCTACCAAATATTAAATACATATTCATGAATATCAAGAAAGCAAAATGTGTATGCCTCCGGCTTTTTAGCAAACCACTGAGCTATTGCCGATAATGATAGAAAGATTTGAACTATATAAGATAAGGCTGCCAAATCTTTCTCTGCGTTAAACAGAGACTCAGGAACACTGAAGTAGTGTTGATTTATTTTATCAAGATATTAAAAAGAGTTATTTGTTGTTCAAGTATTTCTGAAAATCTGATTTTGGCATATGCAGAAAGAAAACCTTTGCTTGCCTACACCAGGGTTAGAACTCATGACTGGCGACCGGAGTTTGAATTCTGATGGAGGAATGCAAATTTTCATTCTCAACATTAAAAATTTAGAATGATTTTGCATATAACAATGTGTGCACACTATAAAAGGCAATTTACAGAATATTTTGACCACACTGTGATGTTCTTTAAGTATGGTATTGATGTAGACTTGCCTACCCTAGAAGAAATTAATATGTAAAAAATTTGTTGTTTAGGAGTGTTTTATTACAAATTTGTGACTGATTGATTGGTGTTTTACGCCAAGCTTAAGGGTAGTTCACTTATAGGACGGCAGTGTATTCCAACAATAATTGACACTAGCACAACCATTGTGTGCAGAGTTTCCATGTTGTTGGTTAAGATATACAGTAGTGCTACTCTTCAAACAAACTCCCCATAACCAGAGGGCTACAAATTTGTGTATTTTTGTTTTAGAGCATAGCACAGAATATTTATTTCTCTGTCTTTTGAGGGCATATTGGTGTATTTCACAAAAATTATGTGTACAAAATATTCCAGAATACACAGGTCTGTTGATGTAATGGGGATCAATTGTGCAGATTTATTGGATAACCCACTTCACTAACCTACCGTAGCTAAACAATTAATAATGAATAGTTGTTTATTTTTTTGAAACACTGGATGCAATTCTAATTGTCTCTCATTTTAAATTGGTTGTCCACTAAAACACATATTTTCTGAGCCCTTTGTATTATTTTTAATATTTTTGTAGGTGGTATTAATTGTTCCAATGTGTAGATAATCTAATAAACCTCTACATATGTTCAAATATGAATCTATATAAAGCCAGGGAATGATTCCACAAAGCAGTGCTTGGCTTAAAACATAAATTTATTTTCAAAATATGAAAGACATTAAATAGCATTACATAACAATGGATAACTATTTGGTACAATCAAAATTGATCAAGCTCAACTTTATTGACTTAAGCATGATACTGCTTTGTGGAATCAGTCGCTTACTCTTTATTACCTGGGTTTTTTTTTTTTTTTCACTATCACTTACTTTGCTGCAGCTCCAGTCTGTTTTATGATCAGTAATCTTTTCCCCAGTAGATTTAGGTGTACTGTAGTAGAGATTCACAGAGTACTTGTCCAGTAAACGTAGCCTTCCCTGTGGAGACAAAAGGCTGCGGTCAGTTCTGGTATTGGAGAGTACTTCCTGGCATGCCACAAGGATAGACTGTCTCTAGGTAGCAGCCCAAGTAAACCAAGTTTGAAGAGGAATAAAACAGTTTCTTACCAGAAATTATGTTTTGGAAAAATGGAAAACAATGATGCAGTACACCCCTTGTGTCAACCCTACTAGATGGGCTAGTATCAGCCAGTAAATAAATATTGGGTTCTTTGCTTCTAGATCGTTTCAAAATCTCTGGTGTACCACATACAGCATTTAACAATAACATGCTATATTAGTTTGATAGGTTTGCAAAACACTATTCCCTGAGAGAGGATGAATCATCACATTATTTTGGTGTAGATTTTAAGGAATAGTTAATTAATAATGGAGTACCAGTAATATGGCATGACAGGTTCCCCCATTTAATTACAAATGGCCCCAACAAGCTAATGCATGTAGCATTTTCACTCCTGACACCATTTCGGGAAATTGCTGTAAACAGAGAATTTGCATTTGAGGTGCGCGATCACACCCCCCTCATCGGCTCACCTAACTCTAGTTTTAGGTACAGGTTTATAGTTTTCGTAGATTGTCCAATTTAATATTGTGTTCAGCTATCTAGTTAATAAATTGATTGATTAATTGGAGTTTTATGTTTTGTTCAAGTCTTTTAGTTCAAAAACAAAAAAAGCTCTCCTTAGACCGACCAGGTGAGTGGTTCATTTTTCTTATTTTTGCTGTAAAATTAAGATGGGAAACCCTTGAACCCATCTGTCTACTCACTTACTAGACTAACTTTATGTTTGACTAGCCTTCCATGTAATGCACTTTGAGCTGCTTGTTATGAGACTGATTTAATGATGTTCATCGGATTTAAAGTGCCAAAAAGTCTGAAGTAGAAAAGTGTTTTATTCCTCTGTAAAACTGTAGTCAAAAACATAGAGGTGTAACCAGGGCCTGCTGAGCCCAACCATCTTCAATAATTTATAAATCACATTAACAATAATGGGTCAGTTGAAGAGCATATAACTCAATCACAGGTGCATATAAATTCAGTACAAAGGAGCACATAGTTAAACAATATCAGTGTCTTATAAAATAGCTCACAAAATTATCAGGTTTATTTAAAACAGGAAATACATGAATAAATGTCAGTGTAAACCAATGTGTTTCAATATAAAAAAAAAATAATAAGAGTTGCAGGAATATAAGGTGTGTCAAGGCAGGTCTATTTGATAATGTGTTCAAAGGTTTTTTTTTTGGGTTTTTTTTGTATTTTTCAAATGTTACAGTATTACAGAACAAAAGAGAAAAAACTTCCCAATTACAGAAGGATAGCTCTATGTCATTTCCAAAGCTTTCAGGAAGAAGACTTTTGAGTGTTTGGTCTTTCAAATAAAAAATCTGTGTACATGTATATCCTGTGTATTAGTTTGTCACAAATGCATAGAAAAAAAAAGGAGCGACCATGATTGCAAAGTCTTGATTGGAAAAGTATCCAAAATGTTGACTAGGTGGATAAACAGATAACACAATGAACAAGACAGTTCACTTTTGACAAAAACCCAGCTTCATTTGGACCAATGTTGAACTAAGTCCACATATATAGGTCAACAAAAGTCATGGATAAGGACCTGCCTACTACTGTGTACTGTATCGCTATGGTTTACATGTGATTAGAACTTAGAGTGGTTGTTAAAACCTGAGTTTGATCCATCCAGCGTTGTGAGTCGGCAATGTTCTGAAACTCCACAAAAGCAAATCCACGGGACGTACCTGCGTAAGAATGTTGTTGTATAAGATTAACACTAAACACGTAGGTAGAAAGGGTTGAAAAGCTGCGCGGAGCAGACTCAACTCCCATACCTTACCATGAATTATCTACCTATAAATCTCAGGGGGGCAACAAAGTTGAGCACATAAATGTACAAGACAATCGGGAGGACAGAAGAGTCAGGGCCTTGGGTAAAACAATTGCTGTGGCCAGAGGCTTATTCATTGATATTTCATTCATTAAACTTACCTGACCAATACAAACCTATACATAGACGCTTTGAAAGTTTAAAAACACCAACAGCTCAGATTCACGTAGTCATGGTAATCAATCATCGAAGCATCATAGCACTATGTTGTGATCATATATGTACAGGTCTTATTCGATCCTGACCATTGATTTCAGCCTAATCTTTATCACCACAATAATCAAAACATGGTGATAACTTAACATACTTTTTTAAAAATATTTAATAAAATACTGTGCCATGTACAAAAAATAATAGAAACATGCCACAGCTAGTTTACTGCCATTTAATTTTCTTCATGCAAATATTTAATTTAACAGGCACATTATAAAATTCACTTCAAGCCTTTATCCCAGAATTATACATAAAAATATAACACAAAAAGTATAACTTAAAAAAAAAAAATCGAGAAAAAAAACATGACAAAAAGCCTAATTTGTTGAATAAATAAAGACATTTACCCAAGGCCCTAAAACCCTCCATTAAGATTTCAACAGAAAAACCTGAACAGTACAAAATGCAAACAATACAACTTAACTGTCTAACGGCTAACCAGCAAATAATTTCAAAAATCGTTTTAGAATCCAGGTGTTTCAGTTTGAAATATGCAAGTGAGTGGTCCCCCCAAAGCAGAACTTCAACCTTAAGTCATGCCCTGTGAATATTTTTTGATAATAGATTAGGAGTTGTCATTAACAACTCACTAGAGTTCTGATTCTCACCTGTATCCTTTCTCCTCATTAAACGGACATCTTTTACAGGTGTTCCTAACATCATTAATTCGGCACGAATCTGCAAGAACAATAGAATGACCTGTATGGAGGAGATCTGCACAAGCCTCCCTCTGACAGCTTTATTGCTGGGGTGTAGGAAACATGCATTCAAGGAAATCAGTTTATTTACGTAGTAATCTAGTATTAAACTTTTAACAATTGTCTATAACTTGACTACTTCTATCAATATAATAGCTACATGGACATCATATAGGCCTCATTGAAGGTTTGGCTACATTTGTAACATATATGGAAGCCTCGAGAGTGAAGATGTTAAAAAATAAAACTTGATCTTACATCTTTTTCATCTGCCTCTACAGGTAAACCCCTCAGTAGAATGGTATGTGTTGGTGTGTCGGTCATCCACTTTTCTCCACCTCTTTCATCTCTAGAATCTCTGTCCCGTTCCTGATCACCTAACGCCAAACCCTAAAACATATAACAAAGCCAGGACAGGTTAACAGTCATCTCCAAACATCTGTTAGGTAAATGTGAGCATTTGTTAAAAGTTAAGAGCCTCATTCCACAGCTTCATTCTGTGAAATCTGTGTGAATGTTTAGCGACACAGGTCAAATTTATTTTGCTAAGAGTTTTGTTTCAAATCCTTATTCAGGTTGGTATTGTGAAGAGATTTTGCATGCTGTCATGTATGTTTGAAAAATCAGCAAAGCAGTGACAAATTCAAATAACGGGTTATATTTAAAATTTTAAAGAATTAGTTTTTAGGTGTTCCTGCAACTGAAAGATATACTGGGCTAGAAAATAAACCTTCCTCTAGCATGTCCAGTGCATAGTCTTAGTGGGAGGGGTTTCTTTGAGACATCGAAAAAAACATTTGAGGCACCCGGTTTTCAGTCAAATTTTACATGGGAAAGACAGGGGAACAGTAAAATGAGACACCCGGTTTCTGTAAAAATTGTGATTTGAGACACCTTCCTGTTGATTTTTGGCTAATACTATGGTCCAGTACTGTCATGGTTTGTACATGTAGAAGTGCCCTTAGCCATTGAGAATCAATTGAGATTGAGAGTTGTGAGTATCGCTTCGTTTCATGCCACACATTAGAGTTACACTGTAAATATGACTGTTTCTCTGACTGAGTCAGTTTGTTAAAACAAAATGTAAGAAACAAAAAATGTCTTCATCTTTGCATTAGAACAACTCATAATAATCTGTGATTACTATTGTTTTAAAAGCCATAATTTTCTCAAAATGTGGCGCGATCTGTTTTTTCTCTCGGTCTTTTGGGTGAACAGAAACACTGGTATTATGTAAGTTCAAACTTTGGAGAAAATCTCACATCTTGTATGTTACTTGACTTTGTTGGGCTTCTTGCTCTACCATCACGGTCCCTGTCTCCTCTATCACGTCTTTCACGACTAACACGTCTTTCTCTATCATGTCTTGAATCTCGCCTGTCACGTTCACGTTCCCATCTTCTTGACCTAAAACAATAAACAACTTGTTTGATTTGCAATATAGCAGTATACTTTGTCATAATTTATACAGAAAAACACCACAACCAAATTGGGTTCGGTTCATTGAGCAACAGGAACTTCCAGCAGCATTCTGGTCAAATACCTACTGGAAACTGGGCAAGAAAGTGACCAAATACTACTGCATAAACACAGATAAAGAAAAGGATATAACGTCGAAGGGGTGAAGAAAGCGCAGAGAATAAACTACTCCTTAGGTAAAGGACAGTTTGTTTTTTTTTGTATGTGCTTTATACTTACAAAAATCCATGAATTTAAATTTAATTTTTGTAGACTACATCTTTTCTTTATTACGACAAAATTGGACGTGAACATAATAACAGACTAATTTACCTGTCTCTGTCTCTTTCCCTATCTCTATAATCATCATCTTGATTACGTGATCTACGGTCTTCCCTTTCTCTTTCCTGACAACGATCTCTGAAGGCAGCTTCAGTCTTTCTATAGCCTTGATCATCTGTATAGCCACTCACTTCACCGTGATATTCAGATAGTCTGCCTTCATACACAGGCTCTTGTGGGTAAAGTGCTTGTTCTTCAAACCTTTTAAGGGGAGAACTTATCTCCTCCGTCTGGTGATACATCAACCCATAACCTTGTACTTGTTCTTCCAATGAATACTGTCTTGGTCCAACAAAACTCTGAGAAAACATTGCCATCATCTACAAAGGAAATTGAATATTTAATAATTGGTTTAGAATCCCCACAAAAATAATTATTAATTTTTAGCTCTGGCTGACTCTTATTTCGTGTTTAGTTGATGTTGGGTGATCTTGTTTAAAATGTGTACAGAAAGTATGTGCAATGAAGACACTATGTGAATTTTTCTTCAATTTTGGTAAAATCTGATCTGCTGGCGAGGCATGCTGTTATAACTCTTTTTTCAATATCCCACATTTCACTCTCAATTTCGTCTGAGCTTTCAAAAAGTATGTCCAATAATTGATGTTCAATAGCAGGGTAAAAAGAACAAAAATGTTAACCCCAGTCGAAAGTTATTTCCTATGCTGTATAACTTGCGAGTTAAGTTATGATTATGGGCTCAATCAATGAGAATATTCACAATGCGTAAACCATACATGTCTTTATTTATTTGCTAGGACAACAGTTTATATTACAAAAGCCTTTCACTAGTGAATAGCCGAAGAGATCGACGTGGATGCATCGATTATTTAATTGAACTTACTTATGTACACCATTTTCAGTTTTTTATTTGACTTTATTAGATCCAGGTAATTATCAATGCAGTCTTACGCTCAAGCCTTTTTTGACGGTACAGCTATACACCCTAGGCATTGTTAGTCTGTTAAATCGATGATGCCCTGTCATTGCGCAAATAGTTGACAAAGATTGCACCTGCAGAAAGTATGGCATTTGTACGTGATAGTAACCATGTGCTTAAACAAGGCTTTTATTTTTGTCAGTGCAATAGTTCAAAGCTTACTACATAGAAGTTTTATGACTGATCATATTATGCAGGGGACACAAGAGCGAATATAAACTGCCATCGCGGCGATACCAATCTTGGAAAAATTCACCAGCGATTTATCGCCTGAGTGTTCAGGCAAGTGCAGACATTCGAATCAATGCTGATAAACCTTTCTGAGTTGGAGTTCTTCTCACATGACACACAAAATGGCAACTTCCTCGAAGTCTAGGCAAAATTATTTTCCAAATATTTGTTCTCCAATCCGAGTCTATGTCTTAATCTTCTTTTGCAAAGTAAATACATTTCTGTTTTAATCTCACCATATTGGACAAATTGGACATGACTTGTGTTGCTTTTTTAAATTTTAAGGGAAAAAGTACTCCCGATCGCTGGATCAATCGCCACGTGTGCACGCTCAAATCGGACGAAAAATTTCACTGGCAATCAGATCGCCGCAATCGAGCGATTATATTCGGTCGTGTGTCCCCTGCATTACCCTAAAGAATTATAGTCAATAAGAATATTATTGTACATGTGGCAACCTTGCATAATAAACAGTTTTAAAGTTTAATAGTTGGCTAGTCATTGGACTACATCCGTATTGAAAAGCAGGCTTCACACAGGGTACAGCGTGAGCAAGCACTGCCTGGTATTAGGCTTGTTCATTCAGCGGGATGACATGGGCAATCAGGTACAAACACCCTGCTAGTTTAAGTCCGTGTATTTCAAGAAATACTATTGTAAGAGTCAATACTGCGGACCGCAGAGAGACCAGCTGCAAGTTCATTGGTTGATCCAGTTTTTTAATTTCTTGATTTTCATAAGTGCCTCGCAGAATAACTAAATTTTTGTTTTCATTTGTTCAAAATAGCCTAGCACAGACCTCAGAGACAGCAGTTTTTGATTCATTTGATCGGTTTAAACTTGTATAATTGCAAATATCCTCTGTGTGTTTCAATACAAATGAACTACGTTACAGTTGCATATGTTGGACTCCTTCACTCATGCTATTCATTCCTGACCAAACAATCTTAATGTCCATGTTTGGGGTTCACGCAACACCCAGTCACCCACTACAGGGATGCTTCTAGATGGTTACGTTCCCCAGGTCAGGAATGAAATTTTTAAAAGATGCTTTTGATGTATAGGCGATAAATTTTGCCCATGCCAACAGCAGTTCCAGATCATCTTTGCATTTTTTTTAGCCCTGACCTTGTGACTTAACCATATGCCAGATGTTCTGAACGAACAAAGGCGCATGTGAATTAGGTAACAAGATGGCAGGAGAACTTAGATAGCTGGTTGCTAGATAAAGTTTTGGACTTTATACAGGTAAAACAATTGATGAGTGCAGGTAAGACTAAGAGCTTTAAAATGAAAGCTTTTGGTATATCGACAGACGTTTTTCACGTTGATTTCGTTTTGAAAAGATTTTACTTTCTGTGTAGTTTGGATAAAAAATCTCAATCTGCAAGACGTTTTTAGATAAAACTGTACCGTCAGTATTGCATACGCTGTACAATGACAGTACATGTACCTGGATCTAACATAATGCTGTTGCTATCTTAACAAAACATGCCATTGAAAATGGACGAATTGGTAGACTGGTCGATTTGCCCCTACATTTCACAAGAATATTTCGACCCCTAAATAAGGTTACTTCGAGTTCCACTGATAAGTTTCGTATAATAAACTCCTGCATGATGATGACAAAATAAAGTGCCGAAATATACAGATAGAAAATGAGTTTTTTTCGGGGTTAAACTACTTGTGTAAAATAAGGTAATATGTACGTTGTAGGAAACTATTAGAGTTACAGAACTGTGCATCTATTCGACCCATGCTTTGAAAAGCCTAGAACGGGCGGCTACCACCACTACCAGTTATATCTATCAAAGTTAAAACTAGTGTATGTGCCCTCAACTGAGGCAGGCTGCTATACGTTTAGGTCCCTCAGTTCACTGTCGTCGAAAAATACGCTGACCAAATACTGATACAATAAAAGGAATCATAGTTACAAAATACTTATAACATTAAGTAACCGTTCGCGTAATATAGCGACATCTAGCACTTCCCCTCATTAAAACTCACTCGGAATAATCTGGCCACGATCAACTAAATCTCCTTTCTTCTCCAAATCTACAAGGTCAAAAATGGCGAACCTGCGATGTTAGTGACGTCATTTTTTCGGAATCACGTGACGTCACTATGATTGCATGTAAAATGAAATGGTATGTATAAATTAATGATTAAAAGTGCCGTTTATTTGAGAACACATGTACATATCAAAATAGGGATTCAATGATTTAAAAACTAGAATCTGTTTCATTTAAAATGAATTACAAGACAGTCATAAATCTTGGAGTTGTTGATAGAGATTGCCAGGGGCAGATAACTCTGTTGTAGATTAACTTCATCTCTCTACACGTGAAAAGTTTACGTGAGTACATTTAATCAATAAATCGTTGGTTCTTGGGGCTTCTATGTTTGCTCCTTTTAATAATTCGGACATTCCTCTTGCAAACATACGGGTAATGGCAATATGATAAAAAAAAGTCGACAGAGCTGATTTTCTCAGCTACCATTACCCTTGTCGACATATGTATGCAGGAGGAATGTCCGAATCTATATAGGTCATTGCTGAAGTCTTTCGGACCGAGTTAGAAAATAGTGACGTCACCACTCGTTAATCAGCTGAGAGCTACACTGTGTGGAATGGCGTCTGCTATTTTTCGTTTGTAATTATCAGTATGGAGATTCGAACGCACATCGGCCTATAACAAAGCATGGCTTTAATCTTAAGGTAATATTCGCGAAAATCTCGACAATAATATTTTTTTAATATATATTTTAATATATAGTTATTATTCTTTTAGTCCGACTATCCAGCATCAAACTATTTAACATGTAGCCTACATGAAGGCCTTGTTGTTGTTGTCTCGTTCGTTGTTTATGTATGTTACAGTACTACGACGGATTGAAGTTGTATGATAAACTATCATAGTAGCAAAATAAAGTAATTTTTATGAAGTATGTGTTTTTTGTTGTAGCTTTCTTCATTTTGGTAGAAAAAAAAAGGATAGAAGAAAAATTAAAAAACTGGTGACGAAAACTGCACCACATTGGCTTATTTAGCATTACGATGCAAGCGATCATAGATGTTTCACAGAGTGACGCCAACAAAACATTAAAATTTCTTTCTTAAAAAAAAAAGAAAGAGGTAAAACAGACACACATACAAGATATCTAGGTCTTATTTATAAGGCTAGAGTTTACCGTTAGTTGTATGGTAAGATAGGATTAGTTTTGGGGTTGGGATAAGTATTAGCTTAGGATTAGTGTTAGTTATAACAAATGTCAGATTGTTTTGTAGGGTGAGGGACCAATTCTACAGTGGCTCCTACTTGATGACTGAAGGAGTGTGGTGTTATGACCGGAAAAAGCTTTTTCAATGAAACAGTATGAATTTCCACTGGTGACAAAGTAATCACAGACATAGCCAAGTTTTGATGTTTCACAGGGTAATTACAAATACATTTTTAATGAAAAAAGATAATTGGGAACAACGATTACAAATCCAATTTCTTTTTTTTTCACTAATCGTTTTGCTCATTATAAATAAGCAAGACCAGTACGTTAACATGATACCAACACCATGACACACCATAATTTCTTTAGATTTTGGTTAATACCCTCGGCTTCCTATATGTCTTTCTCTCCCTGACCATTGTTATTACCCCCATCAACTTGTATGTACCCTTATTCTATTTTGCTCTCCACATTCTAGCCTAGGTATTAGCACTTTCTGCCGTTAAAATTTGATATCTCAAAATTCTAAATTTTTATCATTCCAATACAAAGTTCTACTGTCCTTTTATTCATTTTTTTAGTTTGGGTTATATTCAACATTTTAATTTTTCAGTAAGTTTATAGAGTCATTTTGACAATTTTACAACATTAATGGATTTACAATGTACAATATTTAAATTGACGGATGTTTTTCGAAACGACGGTAATACCATGTTTTGTTATTGTATGCAAAACAGTCTTCATGAATTATTATTATATTATATAGTTACAAGTAAATATCTTTGCAAGTTTGCATGTAATTTTTCATGCAGGTATTTTTTTCTGTAAACTAAAGTATTAAGCATTGTTCTTTATTCTACCATGACTGTTTGCGAGAGCCTATCGCCGAACATGATGGTCAGCTCTTACTTGCGGATTTCTATAATCCATAGTCAAAATTTAATATCTGGGACCACCAGCACCACCACGACGAGGAAAGCCAAATAGGCAACATGATTTTGATATGTCCAAATTGAAACCCAGCAATCTGTCGACCTCAGGTATATGAGTCACACGACGTGGCTCTGGCAATTCAGGGGTGTTTTTAAATATGTTTCTACGAGGTTCCCCCACGACAATCCGTCGTCATATAAGTTAAGTACAATTGAGTACGAAATAACAATGTATACCCCTCCCAAACAAACAGAAGAACTACGTTTTTTTCCCGACTTTACAACATTATTCATCGAGCCTTTCGAAAGTGGCCACTTTCTTGTCTTCCAGGGCGTATGACGCGATATGTTTTAGAGCATTGCTGTCTAGCGATTTAAAGTCATTTTGCACCTGTAAAAATGTCACACTGTTTACCATACCAAATAGAATAGAAAAAAACCCAACTAAATTAAAGGAGAAAGCAACTGTTTTTCGACCTAAACTTATTATTTTTATTGCATATTCTCAAAGACAAACATCTTAATCAAAATAGCTCTTTAAGTAACACATATACGTTTAGCATGTTTTCAGTTTACATGCGGTTTTTAGAACCAGGTTGATATGTACAAGCGGTTGTTTGTTGTTGTTGTTTCGCTTGGGGACGGAACCCTCACTTTCGGATTTATATCATTATGAAAGCATCCGTCAGTGCAGACAATAGGGGACAGCCCTGACTAGATGATATGACTACTGTGTTTTGGAACAATGACGTCAGTTCCGCTTTTTAAATTACCTAATTAACGGTTATGCTAATTCGATTGTAATTGCAATACAGATGGTTGTCTTTGAAAATATGCAATAGAAATTATAAGTTTAGGTCGAAAAACAGTTGCCTTTCCCTTTAACAAAAAAAAAAAAACCCCGCAAAGGCAAAAAGTTGAAATTATATACAATTTTCATTCAGTAAGTACTACTAACGAATTAATGATGCAAGTTTTTGCTGCTATGCTCACATGTATTTGAATATATTATAGCATTCAAATAAAATATCCTAAATGTGAGAAATACATAATGGAAGAAAAGCTAGTAGTTAGGCTGCATTTCTATAAGCTTAGAGGTAAAAATTGTTATCCTAAAACTGGACGACTGGAAATAAGTCTATAATTAAACAGATCAACGGACAAATAGCGATGCACAGCGTACAAGATAGCATAGATTGAAGTGTAATATTTGTTCTATCGCGAATAAATAAAAATTTAAACCACGCTGGAATGTAATAAGACGTTTTGATTGGATGGTTTAGTCGTGTGTAGTTTGTAAATAGCAACACAAATTACGTTTTCGGCTTGCGACACATTATTAATAAGTCCCTATAGAAATGAGTCTGTGACCTATTACACGGTAGATTATTGCCCCAACCAAGCATACAGGGATAAGTGATCTCCGCAATGAGACACTCTTTAAAGCGATACTCCTCTGTAATAAAATGCATATATGTAAAACGGGCATCATTTTTTGTGTTGAATTAGGCTCTCTAATTTTCTAATCGAGCTATATCCATTTTATAATTGGATCTTAAACATTGGGTATTGCTTAAACTACAGTCAAATTCATCCACGCGGCCATGTCTTTCTATTTTAATCACTAAACAAAAAAGCTCCACAAATATTGAACAATCAAATATCTTTCTTATCACACTAGGAGGCCTACTTCACGATACCTATAGAGTCGACTGTTTAGACCTTTGACAGCTGACACCAATGACCTTTATAAATCATTGGCTCACATATGTTATTAACCTGCAACACACAAGAGTGTAAATCAAGACGTCATGGTTGGCCACGCCCAAAATGTCAGCTACCAGAAATCGTAGGTAGGTATATAGTCGTAACCCTCAAGTGATTTTATAAGATAAAGAAACGATAAGTCGGTATCATATTTAAGTATGTTTAATAGTAACCTTTCAAGGGATATAGGGGTTATTGCAGCCAGGAGCATCATTTAAGTTGAATAAGCTTAAATACAGGGCACCCATATGTGTGGCTAACAAAGTTTAACATTTAAGTAAGACTAGCAAGATTTGTTTTCCCCTCTTTTAATAGTTGATAATTCTTGACTCTTGTTTAAAACATTTGTATAATAATCTGACTGATGTTTTATACCAAACTTAAGTTATTTTATACATAAAAAGTTTCAAGACTTAAGCAGGGGACCTTGTTGGAAAATCACTGCCAATAAATACTGACTACAAGGTAGATTCAAGGACAAGTGTACCCTTTCCCAGCACAAGGCACTACAAGTAGACTGTCCATTAGCTCACAGCCTCCCAGCAATTAAGTCTCATTTAATTTTTTGACTGGTGTTCAACACCACAATCATTTCACTTATATGACAACTTTGACAGTTACAATGACAAGCGGAGAAGATACCATGAAACACCTTCTCTGTATTAACCTTGTGTTGAAAAGAGGGCTTCAAAAACAAGTGGTACATTGTATGTTTTGTTTGTTTGTTTGTTTATTAATGGCGTACACAAGGGTATTTCACTTACATGTATATGACCACAGATTGTCCTCTTCACAATGTTCCTTGCCTATTATGGTGGAAAACGGGATGAAAGCTCGTAAAACAATCCCTGCCAAAGCCACACCAAGTGACTCAATCATATACCTGAGGGTCGACAGACAGCCGCAAACCCATGGACAGTATGTCATAGTAGTAAGATTAAAATAAGCAGACATGCTAACGAGTAACGACTAAGCCACGGACACAGGCTAGTGGTCCATTGATTTGTTTGTTTGTTTGATTGGGGTTTAATGTCGTACTCAAGGGTATTTCACTTACTAGTATATGATGACAGAATGTCCAATTCAAAAGGCTTCTTACCTCATTACGGTGGAAAACCAGGAGTAAACCTTGTAAAAACCACCCCTGAGATTGCCTGAGCCACATCGTGACTCACTCATATACCTGATGGTCGACAGACAGACTCTATCCTGTTAACAGTAAATCAAAGTAGGATTAGTAAGCGCACACGCTACCACTAAGCCACGGCCGCGGGCAGTGGTCTATTGAAGGTGGTTTCTATGCTCAACCAACTAAACCCCAGAAAGGCCCACCCTTTAATTAAGATAATACAAATAATTGACTGACCTAATAAAAAATGAAGCGGAAAGAAGTGTCCCATTATGAATTCCCAACTGCATCACTAATTCTTACTGTATAAATCAATCTAAAAATAACTGAAACAAAAAGGATGAAAAGATATGAATAAAAAAATACAACACTCCATTCAATGAAATACATGTATTATTTTACAAGTTTTATTAATTTTTTGATTTGTTGGTTTGTTTGGATGGGGATTCAATGTCATGCTCAAAAGTATTTCACTTATATGATGACAGACTGTCTACTTCTCACTTTGACCTACTGAAGTATTGTGAAAGAAAACAACAGGAGGAAACCACATAAAACGCGCTCTACCAATTGTCAGACCCACAACGTGCGACTCTATCATATACCGGAGGTCGGCATTTCATTTCTTTGATGAAACTGCATGACATAAGCATTGTCTACAAAAGGTGACCACATCAAGTCAACAGACGAAGAAAAAACAATTGCGAAATTGGTTAATTTAGCAGTATAGGAAAATACAAAGGAAAACAAGAAAATATGATAAGGGTTGTAATCTCTAGTAAGACCATTGACTTTTCAGAGGCCAAAGGCCAATTTCCTTGCAAACACCAATGAGGTAGGCCTACAGTTCAGAAATACTGGATATCAACGTGTTTGTTTGTTTGTTTGTTTGTTTGTTTGATTGATTGGGGTTTAACATTGTACTCGTACTCAAGGGTATTTCACTTATATGATGACGTGACAGCCCAATGGGTGATGGAAACCACCCTCGACCCCACGGGCAACAAACAAAGACAAGAAGGAACAAATACAGGACAATAACAGAATGCAATACAGACACCACAAACAGATCGGCTTCCTGTTCCCCTTTAGCTCTGAGAGCACCAGGGCAACACGAAGCTCCCTCCAACCACCTGCCACTTTAGTTGGGAAACAGTACTACAAAAACGACAGAAGGTCCAGTTACTAATTGCCTATGTACTTCCACTCAGTTTCAATACTAAGCCAACGGTAAGTGCAGGGGGCATCTTCTAGCCGAAAATATGATGATATGAACATGTTTAATAATACAGTACCTTATCATTTAGTTCACTTGAAGATGTTAAGACGGACAACTCGGATATTCTTCTCGTTAATCTCTCTCTGAAAACAATTAAAGCACAAGCTGATTGAACAAGGCTAGGCTGTTTTGGAGTGAGCTTATAATTTGTATGTGGCAAGCAAAATTTACTTCACATCACCAGAATGTTCATTTTAACTACAGACTGCACTATAGAATGAAAAACACTTCGAGGTGTCCTTCAGAGAATGATTTTTGTCACTTTGGGATACTAATCTCTAATTGAGAACAGATTCTAGTTCAAAGTCTCAGTGTTACACCCAGGCAGGCTTACTTTAGTAAAGATTTTCAGTGCTTTTAAGATTAAGGGGTTCATTGAGATCATGATGACACTATCCTCAGGTCAGTACATGTTGAAGACAACATGCTGAGGTACCATCAAATACATGTAGATATTTTAAACTTACGATGGAGCCTACAGCATTGATATGGGTTATTGACTATGTTATTGAACAACGTGAGGTGAAATCCCTAGAATAAGGAGTTAACTTTCTTGTCTCCACGGCTGTGTACTAAGAGTGTTTTAACCTGTACGTGGAATCTCAGGGCCTGTAGTACTCAATGCTTCAATGTCCAATCGAAAACAATACTACCAATGTATTTTTGGCAAAACAAATATTACTAATGTTTATCAACCTGTTAATTATATATTAATGGTTACTCGTTACTATATATATATAAATGCAGATGTCAAGGAAAAAATTTGTCACTATTTGTATTACAATATGATATACGAAAGCACTTGAAAATGGAAAAATATACAGCTTTAAAGAATGATAAATACGAAACCATTTGTGATATATGGCAAAAGTGGACAGATATCTAAATATAACTGCACATGTGAGAAGTAGTACAAATTTTGTTTTTTGTTATAAGGAACTTGTCAAAATGTTAACTTATATACACTTTTGACAATGGTAAACATTTTCTGTCATGTCCTGTATAATGTCTTTATGTAAAAAATAAAATAAAAAAAAATAAAAAAATACAAAAAATACAACAGTATGAACAATAAAAAAAAATACAATGATACCAATCGAAAGTCAATCTGTTTGTTTGATTAGGTTTTTTTTCCACTGATATGATAGGCCAGCCAAAACACACACCACTCAATTAAGTTTACCTTGTGCCCATTGAAAATAAACCTGCTCATACCAAGCACGTTTGTGGTTTTATGCGGTCACATGGCAATGCCATTGAATGCTGTTAGAGCCAACTTATTTAAATTGGACGAAATGGTCATGTGCTCTAATCAAAATGGCGAATCACATCACACCTTTGACAGCTCATTTCACATGGCCTTGTGGGGATACTCGAAATCAACCATTGAACTATACAAATGTCTATTCTTGTTATTTACTGCTGACCTCAAAACTGTACTGGCAGGTTTGATAATACAAAGTCAATCTTCTGAGTCAAAACTCTGTATGATTGGTTAATTGATTGATTGGTGATTTATGCTGGTTAATTGATTGATTGGTGATTTATGCTGGTTAATTGATTGATTGGTGATTTATGCTGGTTAATTGATTGATTGG